>PVJS01010126.1:0-2500 GCA_004027185.1 Glis glis | reverse complement strand
AGACACCCAATTAGTGGGAATTTTTTACAAGAGCAATAGGAAACTAATGCAATAGCAGCGCTAACACACCTTTATCCCTTGGGCTGTAGCTTGGGGCTTGGTCAGGACAGAAGAGAGGATGGGACTGGGGACAAGGTGTAGTAAAGTAAAGCCAATAGTTGTAATAAATAAACTATGAGATATTGATGTTGTAACACAATAGACATTTACATCTTGCACCTGAAAAGACTGATTGGCAGCAACAGCAAGGATGGAGTCTCTGCTCGGTGAGAAGGACTCCGCTGACGCAGCTGCAGCCATCTTTAACGCATAAATGTCAAGATTGTCTTGGACAGCTACGTTCAGGTGTCAAGCAGAGATGTAGGGGAAGAGGGGGAATCGCAAGAGGGGACATTTACAATTCAAGGCCAGAAATGGAATGTACCACGTCTACCAATATTCTAGTCAGTGAAATATAGTCATATTACCCCACCTAGATGCAAGGCGACTGGGAAATCTAGATCCTGATTGAATAGACACATTCCAACAACTACAATATAGTATGCAATCATAGATCTATCTATCATCTATCTATCTATCATCTATCTATCGATCTATCTACCTACCTACCTACCTATCATCTATCATCTATCTATTTTGTCTTTGACTCTGTAGCTTCATTCAAACCATTTTGGACAGTATAATATGCTCAGTAATGGCCCCCAAAGACATCAGCTCCTAATTCTTGGGAATAATATAAGCATTATATAAAATATATAATATAGTATACTATATATTAGGTATATAGCATATTGTTTCATAAATACATATTATACTATATATTAAATTATATATTATATTATAAAATATATATATTATGTTATATATTATATTATAAAATAGAAAATAAATATTAGTTTAATTAAATTTGTTTTAATTGACATAAAAACTTAAAAATTATACATATTAATGGGGTAACATGAGATGTTTCAATACATGTGTACATTGTGTAATATAACAACTTTATATTATGGAGAAGAAATGTGGGGTGTTAGTAGACAGCTGGCCGGGACTCAAGAAAAGGAGAAACTAGCCACAAATTAAAGGCATTCAAGTAAGAACTAGGTGATTTATTTATTTTTTTATTTTTTTTGCGGTACCGGGAATTGAACCCAGGGGCGTTCTACCTCCATGCTACACCCCCGGCCCTATTTTTTATACTTTATTTTGAAACCGGGTCTCACGAAGTTGCGGAGGGCCTCACTAAGGAGAGAGAGAGAGAGGGAGAGAGAGAGAGAGAGAGAGCTGAGGCTGGCCGCGAACCTGGATCCTCCGGTCTCCACCTCCCAAAGTACTGGGATTACAAGCGTGCGCCACCACCCCCGGCTGAACTAGGTGATTTAATTCAACATGAAACCGCATCACTTTCATTTTAAAACTGATGCAAAATATTATGAAGTAGAATACAAAATTCACATGAATTTTTAAGACAGAATAAAAGACAAAAGTTTGCATTTATTGTTCGTTTGGGGGAAGGCTTGTTATCCAGCTGACCGGCGTGTTGACTGCCCTCTGATTTGCGCTGCTGAGAAGACAAATATGGAGTCTGGATGCAGCACCAGCAGGCTTCAAATACTAACTCTTTTTCTTACTTGGGAGACCTAGAATTATTTCACTATCCCTAAGGCTTTGTTTCCTTTTATTTTGGAAACAGGAGAGTTTGTGTAGGTTACACAATCTCCAGGATACAAAGACAAAATAACGAGAAGAAAACTGCATAAAGTGTTTCTTCCTGCACCTCCAAGAGTGGGATGAAGGAATCAAGATCACACTTGATGTTTGATCAAACGCAGCAGCGACTGCAATGCACACACCTCACTTCCTGACCCCAGGGTCTCCCCTCCCACAAGGATGACAGCAATATCAAGGGTGCCCTGCAGCTCGTTGGGCGCCCCCTGGGGGATGCACTGGGGAACAATCTGTGGTGCAAAGAAAGTTTGGAATCATGACTTCTGGTTGTGTGTGTGTGTGTGTGTGTGTGTGTGTGTGTGTGTGTGTGTGAATGGGGATTAAACCCAGGGGGTGTTTGACCTCTGAGCAACACTCCCAGCCTTTTATTTAGTTATTTATTTACTTATTTTGTTTTGAAACAGGTCTTTCTAGGTTGCTGAGGCTGGTCTTGAGCCTGCGATCCTCCTGTTCCAGCATCCCAAGTACTGGGATTGCAGTCATATGACCTCTATTGTTGAGAATTAACTTGAGGCTATGTGCTCCAAAGAGCTTCTAGGGACTGTTTATATGATGTTTCTCCTACTATCTCAAGAGAATGTAGATTATTAATCATAAAGTTACATGTTCAGTTTTTCTATGGGATTGACCAGAGGGAATTGTAGTATAAGAAAAAAAAAATTCTTACTCTCCATGGGGAAACCTAGAATTGGAGGGTTCTGGACAATCCTTCGTCTGTATATACATTCCATTTGATCTCCTTATTGCTACTCAGAAGGGATGGGTTCTCCAT
>PVJS01010125.1:17642-48831 GCA_004027185.1 Glis glis | reverse complement strand
AAAAAAAAAAAAAAAAAGAAAAAGAAAAAATAAAATATGCCTGGACTGGTTTGGACTTGAGGTATCCCCCAAACCCAAACTCTCATGGAAATGGGGTGGCAATGTTGGAAGTGGGGCTTGGTTGTGATCTCAGCAGTGGATTTATCTGGGTGGTGGTTGGTAGGGTGCAGCTGGAGAAGGTGGGTCCCTGGGGCTGCAGCCTTGGGGATTATATATGGTATATATGGTTCCTCCTCCCCTCACATTCCTTCTTGTCTCCAGCCTCCATGATGTGAGGCACGAAGCCTTGGGCTCTCCGTCTCTCTGCTTCCCCCCGCCATCATGCCCTGAGATCCGTGGTCCCTGGCCTCCCATGAACTGAACCCCAATATCTCCAAGGAAACTGTGAGCAAATAAATCTTCCTTCCCTAAGTTATGTGGTCAGATCTTTGGATTATAGCAGTAAAAGTTCTGACTAATATAATGCCAGGACTTTTCAAAATTATCTGAAGTAGGCATCATGGTGTGCCCCCCCCCCGCTCAGTCTCCCTCAGTCAGGAATGGAGGACTGATTTCTCTAGCAGCTGGTTGTACTGAGACAGGCATCAGCTGTCAGCCTCCTTTAAGAATTGCCTCCACGAGGGACAGTGTCTCACCTAGGCTGTGCCTTCTTCCAAAGCAGTTCATGCCAGTGACTGATGGATAGGAGGAATAAAGGCCCAACCTCCTACTCTAACACTGGACAATTCAGAAGATGGTCACAGATCCAGGGCTTCCTGCAGTAGACATCACAATACAGCTTTCCCTTTGACCCAATCCTTCTCCCTTTACCTCTCTGTCAAGAGATATGGATCTCAGGAGCTCCTTGTAGTATCTGGACAGCATACTCATCTCTGTCTTGGAGTCTGCTTCCCAAGGAACTCAGCTTGTGATGGTGAGTACCAAGAACAGGCTGAGAAAGTAGATGCTAAGATGATCTATCAGTCTGTTTTGTGTTGCTATAACAAAATACCAGAGGCTATGTATGAATTTTTTTTGAAACAGGGTCTCACTAAGTTGATGAGGCTGGCCTTGAACCTGCAATCCTACCATCTCCACCTTCTGAGTGCTGGGACTACAGGCATAGCCATCATGCCCTGCCAAGGCTGTGTGATTTTTAAAAAGAGACTCATACAGTTCACAGTTTTAGAGATTCAAGAGCATCACACCAGGTGTGAGGGCCTCATGATGGATAATGGCATGACAGCATGGCAAAGAAGCAGAAAGGAACAGGGCCAAGTAAAGAAGAGATTACACACGTGGAGTGGTCTTGATTTATAACAACCCACTCTCAAGAGAACTATTTCATGGGACCAGCATCAATGCCTTCCAAGGTGGTATGCCTCCCCCCCCCATGACCTAATTACCTTCCATTCACTGGGCCTCACATTTTAAAGATTCTACCACCTCAACACTGACACCCAGAGGATGAAGATTCTAGCATATGAACCTTTGGGAGACACACTCAAACTCTATCCCGAACATAACAGATGAGCTCCTGAATCTTGATCCCACTGTTGCCTCTCTGGTAATGAGGCCCCACTCCTAGTGACATGAAGCAGTGTAACTGGTAAACTTCCACCATCCATAGACTGGGGTGGTGTACCTGTAGAAGGGAATGTGTGAGACCTTTAAAAATGCAATTATAATTATATAGGGTTGGGTGGCTCTTGCTAAGCTCAACTGACAATCTCGTAAAAAGAAAAGTTGAGTCTGATGAATCAGCAATTAAAAGCTAAGTGGGGAAACCAAAGGACTTCCTTAGTAGCATAGACAGAGACTCTGATTGTCTCCAAAGGAAGGCAGAGAAAGCACGGGACGAGGCAAATGAAAGTCAGGGTGGCTGTGCCAAGGTCAGGGACCTAGTTGGAAAGAATGGGGCCTTAGCTCATAAGTTGGGGACACCTGGGCTGCTGATACCCACAAATCGTGGATCCCCAAACTCCCCCCAGTCCTTTGAACCTGCACAAGTTGTCCACTCTCCCCAGTGGGCTAGAGCTTGCCTCTTGCTTACAGACAATTCCCAGACTACTTTCCTGCAACTCAACCTGGTTGGAAAGAACAGGGCCTTAGCTCATAAGTTGGGGACACTTGGGCTGCTGATAACCACAAATCTTGGATCCCCAAACTCCCTTGAGTCCTTTGAACCTGTACAAGTTGTCCACTCTCCCCAGTGGGCTAGAGCTTGCCTCTTGCTTACAGACAATTCCCAGACCACTTTCCTGCAACTCAACACGTGTCTCTCTCAAGCTCTGTCCCCACTTCCTGTCCTCACCACCTAGCTAGCAATCAGGGTTAAGTTACAGCATCACACAGTCACAGACATGCTGGGCCTGCTAAGGGAGGAAAAAGTAAAACATGTCCAGGGGGAGCTGAGAGAGGACTTGGGGGACTGGGTCATGAGAGTTCTACACTGAAGGGGAAGAGAGTTGGGTCAAAGAGTTTTATTGACATGGGTGCACTATTACAAGCACAATGTTAGGATGACTCCCAAGTGTACAGGGGAAATGATGGTCACACTGTGTGATGTACAAGTGCCAGAATTTCCACAGCAGACAGTGAACAAAGACATAAAAGCCAGAGAAGGGGGCATCTTAGAGTGGCAGAAAATCTTAACAGGGAACAAGGCTCATGGAAGAACCCCGGTGAGCAAGCACTTTCAAAGCAATAAAGAATGCTCTGCTGCTAAGAGGGCACCAGCCTCTCTAAGAAGCTAGAAGTGGTTCTGCTCTGTAGGACAGGGTGAACTGGAGAGGGTGATCATACAAAACTGGGTTCGCTAACAGCAATGGGATGGATAGGACCCCAAATAACAGGGGGCTAGCTGGTGATATGTCCAGTCAATACAGAGCAGTGAGGTGATAGGGTAATCTAGGGGGCCTGGGCCACAGAGACCAATAGACATCATTAAAAGAACGTGGCAGGCCGGGCGTGGTGGTGCACGCCTGTAATCCCAGTACTTGGGTTGCTGAGAGAGGAGGATCGCAGGTTCCAGGCCAACCTTAGCAGCTTAGGGAGACCCTCAGCAATTTAGTGAGACCCTGTTTCAAAATAATAAAATACAATAAAATAGGTCTGGGGGTGTAGCCAGGAGGTAGAGTGACCCTGGGTTCCAAAAAAAGATACATAAATAAATAAAAATAACATGGCAAGAAAATCAGAAGCCCACAAGGGCATACTTAACCTTTACAATCAAGTTACATCAAAGACAAATGATTAGGTGAGGCCAGTTGTTCCAGTAAAACACACAATCCCCTTACTTAGACTGGAGCCTGATTTTGGTCCTGGAACCTATAGACTGAGGGCCACGCAGAAGCCCCAGGAGGAAAGATGCTGCAACACCACTACACCGCTACATGGTAATGATCCCCGCAGTCCTTCCTCAAAGCAGCCCGTTGCCATTGACTCCAGTAGCAATACACAGGAGCGAAGGGAGTAGCTGAACATTTGGGGGATTACTGACATAGACCCACATACCTGAAGAATAACCATGGCTCCCTCAGTTAGAATGGGAGCACATGAGGACCAGGGTCTTGGCTCAAGTTGAACTAGCAGGATCCAACGATCCAACATGTCTTCAGCATCACCAGGTGGTCATTTCCCCAGTCCCTGAATGTGTGAGTGGCATAGATACACCTGGTATGTGGCTCAGACGCTCATGAGAGGTCCTCCGCTGGGGTAAGACGCGTCACCATGGAGAAGGGCAAGTGGGGGCCTCTGAAACTGCCCTTCCCACCTGGCTCAGACAGCAAATCAAAACGAATATTTCATTTGTAGAGGACAACAGCTGTTAGTGGCAACTTTAAAGATATGAAGAGACGGGTGTAGTGGCTTACGCTTGTAATCCCAGTACTTGGGAGGCTGAGACCGAAGGATCCAGGTTTGTGGTCAGCCTCAGCTACTTAGTGAGACCCTGTTTCAAAATAAAGAATAAAAAAATAGGGCTGGGGGTGTAGCTCGGAAGTAGAATGCCCCTGGGTTCAATCCCCAGTATTGCAAAAAAAAAAAAAAAAGATATGAAGAATTAAGAATTAAGATCAGCAAACTACAGACCACTCCAGCCAGCTACCTGTGAGCGGCCTGTAATATAAGAATAGTTTCAGATTTTTAAATGATTGTAATTTCAATGGTTAAATAGGTATCTACATAAAAACTTCAGTTTTGTCCCTGGACTCCAAGGGCTAAAGGATTTTTCTATGAACATTTTACAGAAAACATCTGCCAAACTCTCCATTAAAGGATGGTCCCCATCTTACCTTCATTTTATTCACCAGTGTGGTGAATTTGCCAGTATGGTGGCTTCTGCAAAAAAAAATAAAAAATAAAAATAAAAAATAAAAAAACAAAACAAAACCAAAAAACAGATACTGGAGGCTAACAGTGGCCTATTGCAAACTCAGCCAACAGTGGTCCTATGTGTGTGTGTGTTTGTGTGTGTGTGTTTTATTGAAAATTGAACCCCAAGGTCATTTTATTTCCAAGCTACACGCCCACCTTTTTTTTTTTAATGTTTGTTTTGAAACAGAGTCTCATTAGGTTGCTGAGAGTCTTGCTAAATTGCTGAGGCTGTCCTCCAACCTGCGATCCTCCTGTCTCAGCTTCCCAAGTACTAGGATTCTAGGAGCGCACCACCACGCCTGGCTATGTGGCCCACTTTTTAACTACGATGTCGGTTGTTGTTTGCTAGAGCAGGTTACCATGGCTTCTGTAAATGGCATGTGGTCGCTCTTCTAAAGAAGGTCCTGTTGCTACCCAATTAGAAAAGAGGGTTAGACGCAATTTGCTTGTCTTGAAGCAAACAAAATGCATTTATAATTTTCTCTCAGAGCTACATGAAGTCTCTCACCCTCTGTCATAACATACTCTAAAGAGACCCAGATTTTTCACAGAACAAGGGCACCAGTCCCCTGTGTTGATGGCATTGCGCTAATCAGACCAGATGAGTTTGAGATGACCAGCACACTGGAGATGTGATAAATCCTACGAAGATGCAGGGACTGCTGTTTCAGCAAAGCCTCTAGGGTCCCAGCAGGGAGGCATTTTAACACAGAGGTCAAGAAAACAGATTTACTCTAACAAGCAAAGAGTAGGTGCTCAGAAACTGGGAGCTCAGGTTGATTATGGTGCTGATGATAATTATAACTTTTGGAGTTTGGAAGGTCTAGCCCTGCATCTGCTGTTAACCTGCCTGGGTCTTTAAGTCATTAACTTTGTTAGGTCATGTGGCGATTCGATGCCTTGGATTTAGAATACTGGAACTTAATCAGAAGGTTCGCTCGGCCCCCTTCAAGGTGGGGAAACTCTACACATGCTCTTTCACATCTCTTTGATTGCTATAGATTAGATAATATCTAAAATCTCTTCCATCTTGAATACTCCCTACCTAAGCTGACCATTGTGATAGCTACTATTGTACCTGGCTATTCAAGCTTACAGTTAATTAAAAATCAATTAAATTAAAAACTCAGAAGCCAGGCGTGGTGGCGCACGCTTGTCATCCCAGTACTTGGGAGGCTGACACAGGAGGATCGCAGGTTCGTGGCCATCCTCAGCTACTTAGTGAGGCCCTCTGCAACTTAGAGAGACCTTGTTTCAAAATAAAGAATAAAAAAATAGGGCTGGGGGTGTAGTTCAGAGGTAGAATGCCCCTTTGTTCAATCCCCAGTACCACAAAAAAAAAACAAAACTCAGTTTCTCAGCGGCACTAACCACATTTCAAAGGTTTAGCAGTCACATGTGGCTGGTAGCTGCCATAGAGGACAGCACAAATAAAGAATAGTCCCATCGTCACAAGAAGTTCCAGTGGACAGCGCTGCTCTATAAGACTATCATAATATATTTTAATCTTCTTAGGTTCAACAGGCACATGCACAAATAAAATATTCATGAGAGCAAACGGTACTTAGTCAGTTATACAGTAAGGGCAGAGGACTAAGAGATTTACATATGCTACTTCATTTCATCATCACGATGACCTATGACATTTGTTACTGTGATCACATCAGTTATATATAGATAAGGAATCTTAGTTTTTTTCAAGTAATAAGACCCTGGTCCCAGTCATACTGCTAGAAAGCTGGGAAGACCCAAATGCCCCTCACCCTTGGGCACTGTTTCCTGCTTTCTTCTAATGTGCTCGGATATGGATGGCAAGCATACGTTGATGATGTAAATTTCAAGATAGACTCTCGGGGGCTGGATCTCAAGAAGTAAGTGTCTTTCCTGTCCTTGGAGGCAGAGGCATCTCTCATTTCCCTCTTGCTTCTCAGGGCCGCACATCAGAAACAAAGAGAATGTTGCTAAGACGTGCCTCTTTGGTTCTGGCTTTCAAGTTCCTGGTGTCTCATCTCGAGACATTTTGACCCTTTGTTTGTCTCCATCCTCTACTCTTTTTTTTTTTTTTTTTTGCGGTACCGGGGAATGAACCCAGGGGCTTTCTACCTCTGTGCTACACCCCCGGCCCTATTTTTTTTTATACTTTATTTTGAAACCGGGTCTCACGAAGTTGCGGAGGGCCTCACTAAGTAGAGAGAGAGAGAGAGAGAGAGAGAGAGAGAGAGAGAGAGAGAGCTGAGGCTGGCCGCGAACCCGGATCCTCCAGTCTCTGCCTCCCAAAGTACTGGGATTACAAGCGTGCGCCACCACGCCCGGCCTCCATCCTCTACTCTTCATGCCCTTCCTCCTTTGTTAACACACATACACACCTGCATGTATTTTCCTTTATGTAGCCTAAAAATGGCATAGATGTCTGGCTGCTATGTTGTTCCATGAATTTAATGATAATTCAAATAAGATTCGACTTTCCTCCTGTATACCTGTTTTAAAGTTTGCATAAGCGTGTGCGTCTGGGTGTGAAAGAAAACTATCTCACTTTCCGGATTGGAGTTTCAGAGGATTCCTTGACACGGGCAAGTCAAGAGTTGAATTTTATCTTTTGGAAAGAAAAGGGGAAATCCCACATGGGAGTTGTGAAATCTAACCGATTGAAGTCCAACTGGCTTTCAATATTTTTTGAAATGAATGGTATTATACGTTTTGAAGGACAATGATGTGGCTTAAATAAACCCTGACTGGAACTAGGAGACCTGGGTCTGGTACTGAATCAGTCATTCATAGCTCTGAGACTTGAGACAGACAAACTCTTGAGTCTCGGTCTCCTCATCTGAAAATGATAATTTTTTTTTTTTTGGTGGTACTGGAGATTGAACCTAGGGGCTTCTACCTCCGAGCTACACCCCCAGCCCTATCTTTTATTCTTTATTTTGAAACAGGGTCTCAGTAAGTTGTTGAGGGCCTCACTAAGTAGCTGAGGCTGGCCGCGAACCCGGATCCTCCAATCTCAGCCTCCCAAGTACTGGGATTACAATCGTGCGCCACCACGCCCAGCTGAAAATGATAGTCTTGATCATGCTAGTCATATTTACTGTAGGAGATGCTATAGGGGATGGCCCAGCTCGCCTCTTCAAGATCAAGGCAATTATTTCCCCAGGCCCAGGAAATGTGACCTGCTGTCAGCGCCCAGCCAGTCTCTCTCCAGGAACTGCCCTCAATCTAAAGGAACCACTTCCCTGAGGGTACCCACCCTTCCCAGGAGTAGCCCACAGCCAAAGGCTGGTGTTTGACCTGATCATACAGTATACAAAGATCCAATCTCTTCTCAATTTGGGACACCCCTGAGCAGCCATCCGGGCTCCAGAGCTCCCCATTGGGATTGGGATCAGCTGTGTCTCTATTGTGACAAGACTGAGATGTAGTTTGTCCCTTTGCCCAAGTTGGCTTTCATAGATGGTGTCCGTTTTAGCCCTTTTTCTGTTGTGATTATAAAATCTCATGGACCAAGTCACTTACATGAAAAAGAAGTTTATTTGATCATGAAGAGGGGATTCTTGCTGTATTTCAACATGGAGGAATGCAGGACAGAGAGGAAAAGGGAAGAAAGCCCCACTCTAGTGGCAATGGAATTAATCTATGGTTAGTCGCCTCTCACAGGCCCCACCTCTTAATACAAGTGGATACTACATTTCAGCATGAGTTTGGGAAGGAAGAAACCATCTTGGGGTCCTCCAGAGCCCCCCACCCCCCAGTAAATCCCATGTCAGCAGATGTCTGTCTCTGAGTTACCTGGAGATCACTCAGATCCATACCATCAGTAAGTTTTGTCTCCTTATGCCCATCTTCCAAGCACCAAGACAAGCGTATTATTAAATTTGGGAGGTTTTGTTTTTTTATACTAAAGCACTTTGTTTTGAAGGATTGAAACTAGGAGAAAACTAATTTTTTTTGTGGGGTGGCACTGGGAATTGAACCCAGGGGCATTCTACCTCTAAGCTACATCCCCAGCCCTTTTTGTTTTTTATATTGAAACAGGGTCTTGCTAATTTGCTGAGGCTGGCCTCAAACCTGTGATCATCCTGTCTCCATCTCCCAAGTACTGGGATGACAGATGTGTACCACCATGCCTGGTGAAATAACTGTAATCTGGATGTAACGATTAAAAAATTTAGCCTCTTGGCCATTGTAATGGAATGGGAGGTCAGAGTTAGTACAACACAACTTGCTTTAGAATTTGGAACAATATCCTCAGAACATGTTTTCATTAATATTACCCAAGATACCTCATGCTATAAGACATCCACAATTCCCCTTCCACTTCATGTTCTTCCCAATACCCAGAGTCAAAATGAATCATTCTCTCTTTGTGATGCTCCAACGAGGCAAGGACTACCTATTATTCATAGTTGAACCCCTAGAATCAACCCTTCACTTAGTAAGCTGTCTATAAATGATGCTAGCTAAGTACCAATTGAGATAGTTATATTTGTTGTAATATATATTTATCTATAAGGCCAATTTTTCTCCATTTTCTCTGATGACTACAGAAAAGAGGAAAAAAATCCTTAGACTGACGTCTGAGAGATTTAAATGTAATATTAAAAATTTTATATAATTAGAAGTTTCACTATATACTAAAAATGGCTACTAACACCCTTTCTTTCTTTCTTTCTTTTTCTTTTTTGGTACAGGGACTAAACCCAGAGACATTCTACCTCTGAGCTATGCCCCCTGTCCTACTTTTTTTTTTTAATTTTGAAACAGGGTCTCCTAAGTTGCTGAGGGGCTCACTAAGTTGCTGAGGCTGGCCTTGAACCTGTGATCCTCCTGCCTCAGCCTTCCAAGCACTGAGATTATAGGTGTATGCCACCATGCCCAGCTTAACACCCATATATTTTTGTTCAATTAACCTTTGAGAAGGGTACTAAGACCATTTAATGGGGAAGAAAGAGTGTCTTTAATAAGTAATGCTGAGGCAAGTGGAGACTCACATGCATAAAATGCTCAAAATAGATTGATGCCCTAAAACCACAAAACACTAAGAAAAAAATGAGGTAAATCTTTATCACCTAGGACTTGGTGATAGATTCTTAGAAATACCAAAAACATAAGCAAAGAAAGAAAGAATAACCAGACTTCAGTAAAATTAAAAACTTTTGCTTGGCGTGGTGGCGCACGCTTGTAATCCCAGTACTTTGGGAGGCGGACACCGGAGGATCCAGGTTCGTGGCCAGCCTCAGCTCTCTCTCTCTCCCTGTCTCTCTCTCTCTCTACTTAGTGAGGCCCTCCGCAACTTCGTGAGACCAGGTTTCAAGATAATGTATAAAAAATAGGGCCGGGGGTGTAGCGCGGAGGTAGAACGCCCCTGGGTTCAATCCCCGGTACCGCAAAAAAAACAAAACAAAAAAACTTTTGTGCATCAAGGGATATTATCACGAAAGTGAAAAACAAACCTACAGAATGGTAGAAAATATTTGCAAATTATATAGTTGAAAAGGGTCAAGTATTCAGAACACATAATTATCTCCCATAACTCAACAACAACAACAAAATAAAAACAAAAACAAAAAAAACAATAAAGAGTGGGCAAAGGACTTGAGTACTTTTCCCAAAGAAGATATACAAATGGCCAATAAGCATATGAATATATGGTCAATTTGTTTGCCATTAGTGAAATGCCAATGAAAACCACAATCAGATTATCTCTTCATACCTGCTAAGATGGCTATAATTAAAAACAAAAACAAAAACAAAAGTTGGTGGGGATGTAAAGTAATCAACTTTCTTGTACATTACTGGTGAAAACAAAAAATGGCTCAGCTTCTGTGAAATGTAGTTTAGTGAGCTAGGCATGGAGGCACAGACCTATAATCCTGTAGCTGGGAGTCTGAGACAGGAGGATCACTGGTTCAAAGTCAACCTTAGCAATTAGCAAGACTCTTAGAAACCTAGTGAGACCCTGTTTCAGAAAATTTTTTAAAAAATAAAAAGGCCGGGAGTATAGCTCAGAGATAAAATACCCCTGGGTTCAATCCCCAGTACCTTAAAAAAGTAAAAAAGTAGTTTAGTGGTTTCTAAAAATGTAAACATAGCATTAGCTTATCAGTTCAATATTATATCCCTAGATATATTACCCGAAAATACTGATAGCAGCAACTTAAATGTGTACCCGTACACATCTGTTCATAGCAGCACTATTCACAGTAGCCAACAGCTAGAAATGTTCAAATGCACATCAGTTCAAAGGCACATCAGAAGAATGGATTAAAAAGTGTGGTATGTGCATTCAACGGAATATCATTCAGACATTAAAAGGAATGAAATGTTCATACATTCTACAACGTGGAGAAACCTTGAATACCTGCTAAGTGAAAGAAGTTTGACACAAAGGTCAAACACAAAGGTTATCAAATAGATTGTTTGATGACAATAAAATCTGGAAGAACTGATAAATATCCCAAGAAGATAAATCCATACAGACAGAACACAGACTGATGCTTGTCAGGGTAGTAGGAAACAGAGAGTAATTGCTTCATGGGTCGTACTTTGGAGTGATGGAAATATTTACGAGCTAGAGAGAGGTGTACAATGTTATGAATGTAATAAATTCTAAGTTCACTTTAGAAATTCTGAAGTTCACTTAGCATTCTAAGTTCACTTTAAAACGGTTGATTTTATTATGTGCCTTTAATTATTTAATTTATATGCAATACATTGTTTTTCATTTTTAAAAGGCTACTAAGGGAGGTTTTGGAATTTCTTACATGTTAGCTGTCTGGACTTTATAGGATCGTCTAGACATACTGTTGCTCTGTGGTCAAAGGCATAAATCAGCTACCCATCCAGGTCCTTTTTAAGTTGGCAGGTAGCAGGCATCAGTATTATTTGCCAACACCTTTTCTTCCTCCTCATTTTGGGGTATATGAAGGATGACACTTTCCTGGTGTCCCCTTCAATCAAGAAGGGCCATGTGATGCGTTCCAACCAATAAGATGCAAGCAGAAGTTATGTGTGTGATTTCGAGTGGTAAGAGATCACCCATGTTCTCTTCCTCTGCCATGAGAAGAGAACATGGAAGAATAAAGCACGGCTTCACAGGGAGGTATCTCAGTGTTAGAACCAACTGGAACGCCGAGCTCCCAATGGAAGGTGGCTGTTCTGTACAGTAGCCTGAGCCCTCAGTGGACTTTAACACTACAAGTAACAGACTTGTGCTGTGCCAAACCACTGAGACATTGCCAGTGCCCATGACTCCACATCGCCCAGCCTATCCTTGCCAATGCAACATGGCCCAGGGAAAGAGGAGGATTGTGTTTCCTAAGATGGCTCAGCTGGGATGGTGGTTCCCATCTATTAGTCTGGCTAGAAAGACAGAAAACGTGCAGGTGCATGGTGAAGACTCAGTGAAATGTTAGATGTTAGACATGGTCCTATATTGCTTGATCCCAACAACAAACGAGAGAACATACCAAGTCCTGCAGAGAGCCATCTCTAGGATAATTTGTAGATGTCAATGCCCTTCAAAGTAATCTTTTGTGAAGATATGGCACCCTGATTGGTTCAAAGTGTGATCACGGTGACTGAAAGGAATGCATATGCTAATTAGGCTGGGTTAGGCAGAGTATTTTTTTTTCAGCTTCACCTCACTCATGGAGTTCTGAGAATTCAAAATGGGTAGTCTTCCTAGATACTCAGGAGGTTGAGGCAGAAAGATCATCTGAGTCCAGGAGTCATTGCTTGAGACTAAGACTTACAGACCAGCCTGGGCAATATGGAAAGACCTCCATCTCAAGAAAAAAAAAGAAAAGAAGGAAATTTTAAATTTACAAAATAAAAAAGGAAGTCCTATTTGATTTAACTACAAGTGAAGAAAAGAGATGGAATTTGAGCAGACAAATTGGCAGCTTCTATTCATAAGGCATAAGTAAAGAGAAAAATAAAAGGAGAGACTGGCCAACAATTCATAAAGCCCGGGCATTAGAAATTGCAACCAGGAGCTGGGCGTGGTGCTATATGCCTGTAATCTTAATACTTGAAAGGGTGAGACAGGAGGATCACAGGTTCAAAGCCAACCCCCAAAACTTAGTCCCTTGGCAACTTAGTGAAAGCCTGTTTCCAAATAAAAAGTAAAATAGGGCTGGGGTTGTAGCTTGGAGGTAGAATGCCCCTGGATTCAATCCCCAGCACCAGAAATACATACATACAAACATATGAAAGTGCAACCAGGTTTCCATACCCTGGAACTCAAGGTGGGACTTACACTTGGCACCGCACATCTTGTGCCAGGGTATGGATTTTCTTCTGCTGTATTCAGGGTCCCTTACCCAGTTCCCATTCAGGAGTTAAGTGGAGAATTTGCAGTCACCAAAACAGTCTTGTCCACTGGATTTTATGAAAAGTAAAACTGTGATCTAAACGTTAGTAATAACAGACTGGAATTTGGGATAGCTACTTACTGTAGAACAAAAATGAAAGCAAATTTATTAGAATATATTTGTCTACAAGTTACAGAAAAACCCAGATTCAACCGACTTCAAAAGGAAATTTACTCATTTCTTTAACTAGACACACAGAGCTAGGGCAGATTCCAGGAACAATATAAGACTTGGATTTTTTTTTAAATGCATTTCCTTTTCCTCAGTAACTGCTACTGTCTAAGACGAGTGGTCACCAAACGGCTGCAAGTGGCTTCATATTCCATTGCTCCAGGCTAGCACAAGAGAAAAACCTCTTTCCAAAGCATGAAATCTAAGTCTTTCCTTTTGGTCTGTAAGAGTTAAGGCAAGACCTGCAGTATTAGGGATATTCTTCGCCTTCAAACAATGATGTGTTGTTTATCTAAAATTCAAACTTAACTGGGCATTCAATATTGTATCTGGCAACTCTAGTCCAGACTGATTTAGACTTACCCCAAATGTCATCTAGAGGGAGGTAGGGAGGACACAGGAACAAAGTCAGGTTGCACATAGGTCTCAGTTTTAGAAAGGAAGAAGGTGAGCTGAAGGCTGTAAGTACACTGGCAGCCATGCTAGAGGTCAGTTAAGAGAACTGGGAGCAGAAATTGCAGCAGTTTTTATATCCAGTAGATCTTCTCAAGGCTCATACCATGGATTAGTCAAGTATTACAGTTCCATCCAATTGTACAAATCTTAATTTAATACTTTTTTATATCAACAAGGCAGTATTGAGGATTCTGGAGGGCCACTGAATCTCTGTCTTTAAGGAGCTTCCAAGGTAACAGGGATAATTAAACCAGGACAGGACATGAGGGCCACCAGGAGAAGGTTCAGGAAGCCACAGGGCTCAAGCACAAGGCTCTTTTGGAAGAGCTGCATCCCAAGGACAGTAGATAAGAAGTGATGTGGTAAAGAAGTTGGAAATGAAGACTAGAAGAATTGTAGGGCTCATTTTTACAGAGAAATTTGAATCCAAATGTGAAATGTCTACAAGCTATCTGATAGGAAATGTGATAAGAAAATGTTTGAACAGCACAATGGCAGGATTGAAGCTGTCTTTCAAGAAGAGGTACGGCCACAGAAATGTGTAGGCTGCACTGGAATGAGGAAGAGACCATCCATGGAATGGTCTAGAACAACACTACGCGCTCTACCTTTTGGCAACCTTAATTTTACAAAGGCTACTTTACTATCTGGAAATTCACAGAGAATATAACTTGCCTATAAAAATAATTCCAGAATAATGAGTATAAAGCTCTAGCTGTCACAGAAATAAAAATAAAAGGGATTATTTGATTATAGTAAAACACATTGCGTGACAAATATCATCAAACTATTGACCCAAGACAGCCTTTCACCTCTTTGCACATGATCCATGAGAGAAGAATGATTTTTTTATTTTAAATGGTGATATATTTTAAGTTTCACATGTGTGAAGCCTATGGTATTTGTTTTCCAGTTCTTTATAGAAAATGATGGCTAACTCTTGTCAAGAATGGCTACACAATTTGTGGGACCAAGTTCAAAGTGAAAATGAGGGTCCCTTGAATTAGGAATTTCAAGCAACAACAGTAAGGCAGTCAACCGAGCACAGTGCATACCTGTGAGGCTAGCGCTGTCTGTTCTAGGATATAGGATATAGTTACTCAGGTCCAGCTACACAATAACTAATTAGTCATACGTGTGTGTGTGTGTGTGTGTGTGTGTGTGTGTGTACCAGCTGCACCTGCAGACTAACACAAACATTCAGAAGCCCCAGTACAAATGTGTGTAGCAGCAGCTCAGGTACCATGATGGTGTCTCCATGCACTGTATGATTTCCTACAGTGGCAAACAACTCTTGGGGAATTTTCAAATAATGTGAAGTCTAATCTTTCTCCACTTTGCCTGAAAGATGTATTTCTAAAATACCCCTGAGTTATTAAAATATAAAAAAACACACTTTCATGTGAATAGAATTAACTTCTAGGTGCAGAGGATGTTGAGCAGGTATAAGTATGAATGTTCTATAAAACATTTGCAGGGTTGTATGGAACTCAGGGCGATTCTTTGCTGGGATGTACTGGCCAACACGTTGCAGAATGAACAGAATTATTAGCCTTTCTGTCCTCAATGCCCTTCAGACTGCAATACCCCAACAGTGCTCACAGTCACTTGCACAACACCCTTTAGGAGATGCTATCAGGGTTGAGAACCATTGTTCTAGAAGATCTAATAATAACTAGGTATTTGGTGATGAAGATGAGATGGGGAAATGGAGTTTGTGGCCCTTGGGTATTGACTGTAATGGGGAGAGCATGAGAAGAAAAAAATGAAAAACGTAACATCTTGAATTTGGCACAGTCCTTTATTAAATGTATAAAACCAGAATTGCATAGATTCCCTCACTCTCTCTGTATATCACCTCTTGGAGAGAGGTAGTACAAATGCTAATAACATCAACGTAGAGTTGGCTTTCTCAAGCTTCATTTTTACATTTCAAGGAAGACCAGTAGGCATTATTCAATCTATATATCTTTATAAAGTTGTATATTCATTTTGGAGTTAATTACCAGCACTTCTTATATGTAAGCTACATATTTTGAGGATATAAGAAAGAACAGCCTGAGTCCTAGAAAGAGCAATTCCCATGAAAGGTAGATGATGGAGCCAGGATTAGAATTCGGCTTCTTTGATTCTTAGTTCTGTATTCACCTGATTTGCTTCCTGGCATGGAGGTACACTAAGTGGCCCAGCACGTGCTTTGGATAGTCAGATATGTCAGCTTCCAACTTAGAACAAAGAGAACACCATGGAGAATGATAGACCCCATTCTCTTCCAAGTCTGAGAAAAGCACTCGCTTGTCATCCCTCTCTAACTGAAATATAGAATCGTTCTCAGACAGTTGGCAAAAGCAAGCTGCCAGTCACTCCCCATGAAGAGAGCATTCATATCTATTCTTAGACAAAGCCCATGGGAGGGGAAAAACACAGAGACACGAGACTTTGGAGTGTTTTTAAAAATTATTATTGTTGAACAAGACCCAGAACCTCATACAGAACATATAGGTCTCTAACTTGGCAAGACCCGAAATTAATGGTGTCATTATAATGTGTGTGTGTGTGTGTGTGTGTGTGTGTGCGTGTGTGTGTGTGTGTGTGTGTTGTGTAATATGCCTAATATGCACCAGGAAAGAGGCTTACACAGGGTAACCTCCTCAGCCCACCCTTAGTAATCCACGTTAATATCCTAAGAGAGGTCATGGACTGGGGTAATGTGGGACATCTGGCTGTTGCTGGCAAGATGGCCTGTGCACTCTAAACACATGGCCTTTAATTAGCAGTGGGCTGTCCCAGCAGAGGGCAGCTTGGGCAGGAATGGTTATTTGCATTACCCACCTCATGCCTGGCTCCTAGAACTTTTGGCTTATTGTCAGAAGTGCCTATTGGTTGCTGCCAATAGGTCTGATGTCACCAGATGGCAACCTCTCGGGCTACCATCATCACTGAAGGGAGGACTCTTTGTGGGTCTTAGCAAAGATGCCATGCTACACATGGGCTGGAGAGCTTAAGGAGATGGATGAAGGAAAAGGGAACGAAGGTAGTCAACTTGCCTTAGGGGGGAATTCCTTAATAGACCCTTTGGGGTGTGGAGCTGCAATTGCTGTTTATTCTTTTTGAACTCAACACATTCTCAACTCTTTCAGCAGTAGGAAGAGATACAAACTAGGGAGTGAAACTTTAGACTTGTTTCCTACCACTGAGTCAAACAGCAGAGGAAAATGCCCATAGGTCACTCTAAAGAGCCAAGCTGTTGAAGGATCACAAGCTTGATTGCCCAGATGTAAAACAATCAGGCTTCTGTTTCAGATATAAAGAGAAAATTACTTACTCTGTCCAAAATGGAGCGTGAGAGCCAGCAAAATCACATCTTCCATTCCGAGATCCTGAAAGTCCTGAGAATGCATAGGTCTGAGCAGAGTGAGGCAAGCAACTCTTTCAAACTAAAAACTAAAATAGTGAAATAAAATATTCTTGTGGTACCCGACCTTGAGCAAGGACCTTTGAGAGCATCACCCATTATGTGCATTTGAAGGTAGGTTAGTCATGGGTAAGGACCAGAACTGAACTCCACTATACCTGGTAAAAACAGAATGATTTGTGGGCATGTGAATGTTTAGACAATTTCTGGTGGTTTTTTTCCAGTGATGGCCTTGGACTTCAGTTTTTGGTATTTGGTGGTAGTGGAAATAAGCCTGCAGTCAACTTAGCCATCACTAAACTGAGCAAAAAAGACAGAGTAGGATGATAATTATTTTATGTGTCTTCATAACTTTAAGCAAATACCCTTGTTCACTCTTCTGATACCCCCATGTCTTGCTGAACAGCTTTCATAGGCCCAAGTTCCCTCTGATGTAGTTTCTAGCACTTAAGAATGGGATGATCTGCTCCTATACAAAGAAATCCTAAAAGGCCAGGAGTTAGATCTCTACCTGACATTTAGGGGATAGGATAGTATTTTTCCCATCACTTGGATGGGAAAAATCTCTTCTTCCAGCATGAAGTCTAATGTGCATGCTAATTATAGACAGGAGGCCTCCTTGTGTTTCAGAAAAGATGACCTTGGGAAAATCTGAGGAGGCTTCCTAATCACTGGGAGTTTTATAAAAGTCATGAGACCCTTGAGAAGTATATAGATAAGAAGAAGAATCTTGGCAACACACACACAATGTTAATATTTTCCCTACACATTTGTGAACTATCTCCTATCAAATATAATATTACATGGACTGAGAAAACCCAGGACAGGAAAGGTTACAATAATTGAGATGTGAATTTCATGGATTTAAGTTGAAAGTTACCTCAAGCCAAAAGTTATACAGGTAGAGTCAAGGCCCAGAATCTTCTTGGTTGTCAGAGTGTCTTCATTATTGTTCATTGTTGGGATCAACTGGAAAGATATCTATAGATCCAGGTGGGAGTTTGGGCTTTGCGATTTATAAGGTGTGTGGCTATGCAGGTAAAATTTCTGAACTCCCTAGTGGTCGCCTGTAAAATGAGGATTCGTTACTCTGAGCCCTTCAGTGTTCATCTACAAAGTGGGAATTATATATGTATATGTGTTATTCATTCATTGATTTGTTATTTTGTGCACTCTTACTGCACTTGGAGCACTGTTTTAGATGTTAGTAATGAACAACAACAGAAGAAAAAACCCAACTTTCATGAATCTTACATTCCAGTAGGGAAGCTAGAAAAATAGACATATAAATAAGTCAGTTCATCACCTGCAGATAGTGACTAAAAGGCATGAACACAGGGGAAAGAAATAGAATGATTGGGGTGGTGGAGATGCCATCTTAAATTGTTTGGGGAGCAAGATCTCTCCCTAATAAATTAAATGGGGTCAAATATCAGAATAGTGTGATGGAATAAGTCAGGAGGCTATCTGACAGTAGAAGATTGCAGGCAGAGGAATCATCAAATTCAAAGACCTGGATGCCTGATGTGGATTAGGAAATTCCAGGAGGTCAGCGGAGCCAACAGTCCACAGGGTCAGAGTCAAGGTGGGGATCAGAGCACACAGGGACCCGCATGCATTTTTTTTCCTTAGTAATATTCATGTGGAAGATTTCCTTTCCCATGGTTGTAACTGGTACAGCTCTGAAGCTACAAATGTGGTGACTTTCTGGAGGGCTTGCGGGGCGACAGGTTCTACACCAAGGGTATGCCTTGAGACACTTCACTCTAACGTTAAGAAGTAGGTGCTATTATGATCCCCTTTTACAAGGCAGGAAACTTAGGCTTAAAGGTTAAACAACTTGCCAAAGTTGCCCTGCTAGTAAGGGCTGGAGATTCCAAAGCAAATAAGGATAAACCACAAAGGGGTTAAATGGCTCACCCTTGTTATTTGAAACCCCCTAGTGGGTGACAAAATCTCAGTAGATTTAGGATTGGTTGTGCAAGGAAGCAAGGTAAGGGGACACCAAAAGACACACCATTTGGAAAAGCCAATCTCTCTCTCCAAACATTCCCAGGGCTTCCGAAGCCTCTGTCAGAAGAAGCCTGAGATCTGGGCTGGCCCCTGGGTGATGTTTCCATCAATGCTTAGATCCATGCTGAGTGCTAAGAAGGCCTCAGTATTCCTCTCCCCATGTGGTTAGAGGTGGAGGAGAGGCTGGGCAGCCTAGCCAGGGACCACACCTCTTTGTCAGGAACATGCAGTTAAAAAAGAAAGAGAAAGGGGGGGAGAGCAAAGAAACAGCCACCCACCTTCACTTTTCTTAAACACGTGTTCCTGCATTCACACACGTGCACACACACAAACACACACACACACACACACACACACACACACACACACACAAGGCCAGCAGACGCCCATGACTGGGGTCCTTGGGATTCTGATGAAAACATTTTCCACCTGGCAGAGCTAGGCATTAAACACCCCTCAAACCCAACCTGAGACTTGGACCGTCAGCGGAGATATTTATAAAACCATGACACAGAGGCGTGTGACACACTTGGTTTTCTCAGTGGGTGGGTAGAGTGTTATTTCATGTTGTTCTTGTCACTCGGCCCAACATTACAAGTGTGCACTTTATTACAGCACCGAGAATGCTCTACAGCCCGACCCGGCACAGTGTGTTCCCAGTGAGGGAGAAGGCAACCTGGACGGGCACAGGAAAGGGCGAGTGGAAAGCTGTGGGGCAGAACCTACCCTCTTGAATGCTCCCTGGTGCATGCAGTTCATGGCAGCAGTATATAAAGCATCCTGATAGCTGTGACTTAATACTCCATATCCATCAGTGGGGGCCCTTGGAAAATTCTATATTCTCAGACATTTAATGACACCTACTAATTCCTTGAGCAACTAGTATTTTTCTTTCACCCTCTTGTTCTCCTTTTGCTTTTTCCTAATGGGAGGTTTATATACATTTTTTTTCAATATCACACTCAAAATTTACGAGGGACTCAGGATTGAGTATCTGTGTCTCATATCTTACATGCAAAGGTGTTAGTGAAAGGCCTTTACTGTTTGCTTGGGAGGAGCAAGACAATGATGTATATAGGAGGGAATGGGGGACAGTGGGTGCATCTGCCCTGGGCATGGACAATAAAAAGGTGAACTGAAGGTAGAGAATTTAAAAGCAATTAAGGAAATAATTAATAGTCGATCTGCTTTTCATTGGCAGCTTGCATTGGTGATTCTAAACAATGTCAGTGATAAAAAAATTGCTCCCATCTGAGAAAACCCTTCCCACCCTCAGCCTGCACTGCCCTGGAAACCACGGCGTAGGTTGGAAATAGAAGATTGGTTGGCTGGAAGAGCATAGTTGATTTCAGCCAAAAATCAGGGCCCTCTGGGGTTCATCTTATTTCCCACTAAGTGGACCTAACACTGATTTTTTTTCCATTGGTAGCAACCTTATTTTACCTATTCACCCTAGAAAGAACATAAATGTTAGTAGTGTCTAAGAAACGATGAGTCAGAAATCCCTGCAGGAGCCATGTAGTGAAATGGAAAACTCAAACGGCGGATCTCAAAGAGATCATCCTTGATTCTGTGCTGACTCTTAGTTCCCATATTTAGTTCAGTAGCAGTAGCGGCGAGTCCAGGGTTGCCTCTGACATAGTCCCAAGTCCTTCCATGTCTCATTAGATCCTACACAATGGACCTAGGCCAAGCCATTACCATTTCTAGTGTAGAACAGAGGTCTGAAAACTACCACCCACGAGCCAAATCCAGTTCAGTGTCTCTTAAAAGGTATCGTTGGAATACACCCATTAACCTGCGTGTTATCTGTGGCTGATTTAACACTCGACCAGCAGAATCCAGTCGTGTGACAGAGGCGTGGGGCCCACTGTCTAAACCATTAGAGAAAAGGTCTGCCCTATGTTCGTGACTGGATCTATCCTTTCTTTTCTTGACCTCTTACAGTCCCCTCTCCACCAGGCAGTGAGCATCATCTATGAAACTTAAGTCATACCAAGATCCTCTCCTGCTCAAAATTGCCCGTTAGTTTCCATAACAATCAGAAAAAAACCCCAAATTTCAGGCTTTCCCAAGCCAACAACATCTTTCATAATCTGGCTTCCATCTACCTTGATAGCTTTTGAAATGGACTGAATTGTGTCCCTCAAAATTGACATGTCGAGTCCCCAACACCCAATGGGACCATATACAGAGATAGGGTCTGTGGGAGTAATCGAGGTCCATAAGTTATACTGATGGGGCCCTAATCCAACAGGACTGGTGGCCTTATAAGAAGAGGAAGAGAGAGAGAGCCCGGTCTCTCTGTGCAGGCACAAGGAAGAAAACATTTGAGACAGCAGCAAGGTGGCTGTCCACACGCTGGGAGGAGTCCTCACCAGGACCCCAGCTGTCCAGAATCTTGACCTTGGACTTCCATCCTCTAGAACAGTGAGAAAACACGTCTCTGTTGTTTAAGACACCCAGTCTTGGGTTTTGTTATGGCAGTCAAGTTAATATACCCCTCAATCTGCTCCCCTCCCTGTTTCCCAGAGGCCCCATCTTCCTGGCTGCCTCCAAACTTGCAGACCCCTCCACTGGAACACTTCTCCACTGGGTCCTGCGAGAGCAGTGCCTTCCCATCATTCAGAAAGAGCTTTGCTTTAATGTTGCTTTCTCAGAGTTCATCTTTGATCACAATTAACAAGGCTCCTTTCTGGTAATGTTGCTTTCTCAGAGTTCATCTTTGATCACAATTAACAAGGCTCCCTTCTGGTACATTCTATGCCCACCCCCCTGCTTTATTTTTCATTTTTCATTCATTGATCGGTTCTTTTCATTACCATGCACTGCAGACAGACTTGGTGATGGACTTGTTTGTGTAATGGGGGAAGGGGAAGAGGGGTCAAGGATGATTCCTAGCTTGGGACCTGGACGTCTGGGGAACAGTGACACCATCAACTGAGAGGGGGAAACCTGTGGGAGGGGTATATTTTTTGGAGGAGGAGAGTCAAGATTTCCATTTTGGACATGTTACTTCAACCTGTCAGATGTCAGGGTGGAGATGTCTGGTACGTAATTGGATATATAAGTCTGCAATTCAAGGGAGAGGTTGGGTTGGGAGATAAAAATTCATGAGTCATCAACATATAGATGATTTAAAGCCATGATCTGGGACGATATCTGCTAGGGAGCGTAGATATCTAAGAGAAGAGGGCCAGGAACCAAGCCCTGGAGCAAGCAGCTACTTACAAGAGAGGGAAAAAATGGGAGACAAAGCAAAGGCATTTGAGAATGAGGATATATTGAGGTAATGGGGAAACCAGAAGGTAGTGTCCAAAAATCCTGGTAAAGGCTCATTCAAAATGCTGTCATAAGTTCTGGGTGAGGGTAGAGGATGGGTGTTCAAACCTGGCCAAGGGCTGAGACAAGGGCAGAATAATGGGGACAAAACCTTGTGGAACATGATAGAGAAGCTAACAAGCTAACAAGGAGCCTTGTTAATTGTGATCAAAGATGAACTCTGAGAAAGCAACATTAAAGCAAAGCTCTTTCTGAATGATGGGAAGGCACTGCTCTCGCAGGACCCAGTGGAGAAGTGTTCCAGTGGAGGGGTCTGCAAGTTTGGAGGCTGTAGGCAGCCAGGAACATGGGACCTCTGGGAAACAGGGAGGGGGGCAGATAGAGAAGCTACTCACAAGACGAAAGTGAAGAAGGCGAGGTAGAGGTGTAGACACCAATTTCAAGTTTTCTTATATGGCAGAAAGAGAATAAAGCTAGCTAATGGCGTCTGATGCTACAGGCACCAAAGGAGCTAGGATCGGAGAAGGCAGGAGATGGAGAAACGGTCTGGGGGCTGGAAGAAGCTATAAGGTAGGGGAGGGCATGTCTTGAATAGAAGAGATTCCGGTGTTTCAGATGGGGAAGACCAAGGTACTAGAGAGAAAGGGTGATATTGCAGGCTGCTCTCCGGCTCGTGGCTGGAGCCATGTCCTTAAGTGGGCAGCACAGGATGGAGCTGAGTGGAATAACCCTTCCTTTCTGTAGGAGCAGGTTGCTGTCTGCAGGGAAATAGAGACTGGAGGAGGAGGCAGGTGACTCATTTGTAGGTGGATGCGGAAGTTCTCGTCTGCCTGTTTTCTCAGTGAATAAAAGGTGAGGTCATTCACTGAGAGTGAGGGGGTGGATGAAAGGAGAGGGAAGAGGTGACATGGTGGCCCTGGAGTTTGGGACTGTGAGTTGACCAGGGAAAAGGGGAAGGACTACCAGGCAGTGCTGGTGTCCTTGTGAGGTTTATAGTCAAAAATCAGTATGTTAACCAGGAATGGTGGCACACACCTGTAATCCCAGTATATGGGAGGCTGAGACAGGAAGATTACAGGTTCAAGACCAGCCTCAGCAACTTAGTAAGGCCTTCCACAACCTAGCGAGACCCTGTTTCAAAATAAAAAATAGAAAAGGACTGGGGGCATAGCTCAGAGGTAGAATATCCCTGGGTTCAATCCCCAGTGCCACAAAAAGAAAGAAAGAAAGAAAGAAAGAAAGAAAGAAAGAAAGAAAGAAAGAAAGAAAGAAAGGAAGGAAGGAAGGAAGGAAGGAAGGTCAGCACATAACCAGGCAGCCCTGCTCTCTGTGTTATTCCAGCTGGATTTGAATATTCTAGTGCAGGCTCTGGGCAGGTGGGGCGTTAAGTTGAAGCAGGGTAGGAGATTTTCAGATCTGTAGACTGGAGGGAGAAATGGAAGGTGAGAGTTTATACAGTGGTTTTAATGATGGAAAGAAATCAAGACATGAGAGAGTCAAGGGACCGGTGCCAAATGGAAGGGTCAATGGGTTAAAGGTCTGGGTAGGGTCAAATAATTACTGAGGCCAGGGGAGCAGTGAGATTTATCTGGAAGCTACCTGGTGGTGGTTGGAGAGTGGAAACCTTCAGAATGAGATTGGAGAGGCAGCTCAGACACTGAATGATTATGTGGGACCGTAGTAGAGAGAGGCTACAGGAGTGGCTAGGACAGGATCTTTGGAAGAGAGCAGACCGAGAAGCCTGGAGGCCAGAGTAGCGGAAGGCCTCTGGGGTTACTGAAACACCCAGCGATGGTGACAGGTGTGGTGCTGGTGGCAAAAGTGAGGCTGGAATAAAGTCTTCCATGGATGAGAGGATGATGAGAAGGTGGCAGGGGTTGTCCCACAGAGGAGGGGGTAGCTAATGGTGTCTGATGCTACAGGCACCAAAGGAGCTAGGATCGGAGAAGGCAGAAGATGGAGAAATAGTCTGAATGTTGGAGTGTTGAGCAAGCAAGACATGTAGCCACCTTCTAGGCCCCTGGGTCTAGGAGAAGAAAAGAAGAGCTGCTGCTAAAGAAGGACAAAAAGAAGACCTTGAAGGATGATCCCTTTGTAACAGACACTTGAGCAGATCATTCTTAGAAAGGAGTGAGGAGCTGGGTAATTTTCAAAATGAGACGTGCTGAGTGACAGGCACCATGAAAGGTTTTTTTTTTGGTGTGTTTGTGTGGTGCTAGGGATTGAACCAAAGAGCATTCTACCTCCAAGCTATACCAGCCCTATTTTATTTTTTATTTTGAAACAGGATCTTGCTATGTTGCTGAGGGTCTCGCTACGTTGCTGAGGCTAGCCTTGAACCTGTGATCCTCCTGTCTCAGCCTCTCAAGTACTGGGATTACGAGCATGTGCCATCACAGCAGGCTCGTGAACATTTTGAGGGGTCAAGGGGTGGAGGACTTTCATTAGATTAGGGGTTCAGAGAGCCGTAAGATCATAAAGGTCTGCATTTGTTTCCTAGGACCGGTCCTAACAAAGTTCCAAGAACCGTGTGGCTTGAAGCAGCAGAAATATATTGTCTCACAGTTCTGGAAGCCGGAGTCTTCACCCAGGAGTTGGGAGATCCAAGCTCCCTCTGAAACTTGAAGGGAAGGAGCCTCCCTTACCCTTCCCAGCTCCCGGTCACCCCAGATGTCACTTGGCTTGTGGCAATAGTGTCACTACCATCCTCAAAGGGTGTTTTACCTGTGTCTCTTCAACAGTCCTCCCTCTGTGCCTGTCTTGTCTGGGTGTCCAAATTTCTTCATTTTATAAGGACACGACTCGTATTGGATGGGGGCCCACCCTAATGACCTCATCTTAACTTGATTAAATTTGTGCATTAGTCCACTTGGGCTGCTCTAATAAATTACTATAAACTGGTGGCTTATAAACAACAGAGATGTGTTTCTTTCAGTTCTACAGGCTGAGAAGTTTAGCATCCAGCTACTGGCAGGTTTAGTCTGATGCGGACCCTCGTCCTCATAGATGGCAGCTCCTAACTGTGTCCCCACATGGTAGAAGAGACACAAAAGCCCCCTTGAGTTTCTTTTTTTTTTCTTTTTTCGGTACTGGGGATTGAACCCAGGGGCGTTCTACCTCCGCGCTACACCCCCGGCCCTATTTTTTATACTTTATTTTGAGACCGGTCTCATGAAGTTGTGGAGGGCCTCACTAAGTAAAAAGAGAGATATATATATAGGGAGAGAGAGAGAGAGAAAGAGAGAGCTGAGGCTGGCCACGAACCTGGATCCTTTGGTCTCCACCTCCCAAAGTACTGGGATTACAAGCATGCGCCACCACGCCCGGCTGGGTTTCTTTTTAAATAAAAGCTGGAGTTCCATTCGTGAGGGCCCCACCCTCATGGCTAAATTACCTCCCCAAAGGCTCTACCTCCTAACATGGTAGCTTTGGAGATCAGGTGAATAAACACATACATTTAGGGATGGACACAAACTTCCACACCACACCTATCTGCCAATCCCCTGTGCTCAAATAACTTCACATTCTGATATTCTAGGAGTTAGGACTTTAACCTATCTTCTGGGGGGGGGACACACAATTTAACCCAAAAGAATGTCTGAGTGTGAATGGATGTTCTCACCAGCCTTGAACTGGTAGATCACAGCACTATAAAAGATGGAGCCGGTCCTGATTGTTTCTTGAGTGGACGACCAGCCTTCTCCTAGAGATGGTTCTCTGAGAGCTTGCTAGATAAGAGGGTGGTCTCCACCGGGGAGCAGTGGTCTCACCAAAGGATGGCCTGCAGCGTGTTTTATTATGGACCGCTGTGGTGAGCTGGAGGTAGGTAGGGGTGGATCTCACAATGTCCCCCGGTCTACTCTATTCACTGTACTTCAGCTACATGGGTTTACCTCTGCCTCAAAATATACCTAGATCATTCCAGCGTTGGGGCCTTTGCACTAGCCATCCTTTTGCCCAGAGAATCCTCTTCCGGCTTCTCATGGCTGGCTCTCTGTCATCACAGAGAGCTCACTAGCCATTTCTTCTAGAGTCCTACCACTTTCTGTACTGGTTGTATCCTCAGTTTCTAAAAAGGCTTCATTTTCATATCAGTTCACCTGCATTTGCTTTTTTTGTTTTTGTTTTTGTTTTTGTACTAGGTATTGAACCCAGGGGCATTATACCTCCAAGCTACATCCCCAGTCCGTTTTATTTTTATTTTGAAATAGGGTCTCACTAAGTTGCTGAGGGTCTTGCTAAGTTGCTGAGACTGGCCTGGAACTCATTATCCTCCCGTCTCAGCCTTCCAAGTCCTGGAATTATAGGCATGCACCACCATGCCCAGTTCAGTTCACCTGTTAAATGTTAGTTTCCCCAACTAGTCTGTAAGTTCAAAAAGCAAGAATATCCCCTGCCCCTGCCCAAACCCCAGCTCACCACTGACTCTCTGGTGCACTGACCAAGGCCCAATGCTAAATAATAATCACAACAACAACAACAACAGAAAAGCAATAACAATCTTTGTTTGGATGGATACGCGTAGGTGTAGACAAAACATAGATCCTATAACCTCACCAACCTCATTCACAAATGAAAGATTTGGACCTATGTCTTATCTTTAAAATTCTTTCCAATCTTATAATCCCTGTTATATAACAGCCTGATCTAATCTGAGACCCACAGGAATGTTAATGCTCAGCATACAGGCTAATACCTTCAGGCCAAGAAAAGAAAGGTCCCATGTATTAGACCTGAAAAACATCTCTTTATCAGTTCTAGGTAACTGACCTATCTTGAGCAAAGAGTGGTGTTACTTACACAGTTTTTCCTTCCACTCCCCATTAATCCTTTAAGCTGCAGTTAGACTATGCACTTAAAAAGCGAGACCCAAATCAGGCTTGGTGGCGCACGCTTGTAATCCCAGTACTTGGGAGGCTGAGACAGGAGGATCTCAGGTTTGCGGCCAGGCTCAGCTACTTAGTGAGGCCCTCCACAACTTAGTGGAGACCTCACAACTGTTTCAAAATAAAGAATGAAAAATAGGGCTGGGGGTGTAGCTCAGAGGTAGAATGCCCAGTACCGCAAAAAATAAAATAAAATATAAGATAAAATAAAAAATAAAAAGTGAGACCCAGAAACAAGATGGTCCCACCCATCTGGCTAACCCAGCCGCCATCTTGAACCATGGGGTGAGTTCCATTTGGTCTTTACTTTTCTTCTCCTATGCTCAGAGTATACATGGGCGTCCTGAACTATAGAATTAGTCTCCTCCCAAGAATCACAAAGACTTTTATTAATTGGCTCTAGTCCAATGTTTATTGAGCCATTTGAAAATAACCAAGTTGCTTTACCTCTTCCCTCTTTACTTGCTCCTTTACCTCTTCCTGTAGCGACTGTCAGTTTAGTGCCCACTATAGCTCAGGCATCCAGCTACCAAAGTGGGAATCCAGCGTCTTTCTCAAATTCTAACATCTAATGTTCTCTCCCTCCTGCACTCTGCTGAGCAGAAGATCATGTGTTGCTCCGTCTTCCCGTTCGTTCACTTTGTCTTTTGCCAGAGGATTCAGATGCCTAGAGAGACTGTACAAAGTGGCAAAGGTCACAGTTATCTGGCACAAGTCTCACTGGGCCCAGGTGACTGTGCTTCATGTTGTCTCTTCCCTGTTTTCCAACTCTGTGTTCTGTTTTACTTCACTACAGAGGTATCTCCCCCCACACACACACACACACCACCGCCATAGCTGTCCATAACCTCCCCTCTTCCCTTCTCTTTCCCCTCATTCCAAAGCACAAGTCCAGAACCCCTCCTGGGAGCTTAATATGGCTTTTTGGGGTTGCAGGCTCTTTATGAGCCTGACACATGGAAGCCGGCAGCCTCCCAGCTGGGCTGGAGGGAGGAAGCCAGCAGAGAAACAGGCAGAGAGAGAGAGAGAGAGAGGCAGGAAGAGTCCGGGAGGCGAAGTCTGCCTTTTCTGATGACGGGTCTAAGGCTTCGTACTTGAACTTTTGATTTTATAGTTCTATAAAAGGCAGCTGACAAAAGAGAACCCGTTTTGGGAGGGTCCAGCTGGCGGGGCTGAGCTGGGCGGGGCAGCCTCAACCTTTGAAAGCCAGGGCTGATTTTCACCCATGATGTCAGAGGCGATGGGATTCCCACTAAGCCAGAGGATGGGAGAGCGGACGCCCCAGCTCTCAAGCCCGTGCCAGCAGCAGCTTCAATCCTGCCTCCCTGGCTGTGCCGCTAGAGCGCTGGAGTCTTTCCTCCAGGGAAACTCTTTGCAATGTTTGGAAGTGAAGTGCCTCTCTCCCTGCTCGGCCCGTGTAGTGTCTGGTGGGGCTGGAGAGCAAGCGCTGCTGCCCCATGCCGGCTTGGCGTCCCCAGCTCCCCCGGGCAGGTTTGGCCCGCTCCGCTTCCTTTCCAATCAGTGGGATGGATGCAGGGAGGCTCAGTGGGCGGTGGCTCAGAGGCCCCCATCTCTCTACCACCCAGCAGTCCTGAGCCCTTGGAGATTTTTTCACCCCTCACTTCTGGATTTGGGGGCCAGTCTCTACTCCCTCCTCAGACTCCAGGCAGACCCTGTAGAATTGCCCCACAAAGAAAAGTGTTTTAGAGTGGATGGTTGTTTTCAATTAAATCTGAAGGAACTTTTTTTCTTCTTTCCACATTGAGCTCCTCCTTTGCACTGGCCCCAGCCCTGTAGTTTTGTGTGTGTGTGTGTGTGTGTGTGTGTGTGTGTGTGTGTGTGTGGACAAAGCAGGTCGCTCTCCAAGCCCCGGGGGCTGGGGGTGAAGCAACTTCTGCTCACTCAGCCCTGACTCAGAGGAGGTTCCTTCTTCCTGGCCAGGAGCAGTGGCTGCCCAGTTCCAGGGAGAGGCCAGAGGAGGATGGAAGGGAGCCCAGAAGGGCAGCGGCAGAGGGACGGGTGGGGTGCTCGCTTGTTTTAGGATCCTCAAAGCCTTCAGCAGTGACGTGGCTCTGACCAGCCGTGGGGCCCATGATGGATCTCATCTGGGTGCTCGTCTTCCTTCAGAGATAGCCTGATTTACCCCAGGAGCCCTGGCAGGGAGGCCAGGAGAACAGGGTTAGAGCAAAACCCCAGGGAACTGCCGAGTGGTTGGAAGTCCTAAAACCATCAATCATCCTGGAAAATGATTATGCCATAGGATTTCAGCTCGTTCCAGCTTTTCTTTGCGCTGCCCAGCAACACATGATTGCTGCACTCATTCATTGGTTCAATTGCCAAATGCTACTTTTAGGGCCTACTATGTGCTAATAGGACCTACTGTGTGACGGCAAGGCATTTTGTAATTGAGCCTGAAATAAAATAGCATGGTACTGTTGATTAACAAATTCTCCAACTCTTAACAAAGTTGCCTTGAAGGTCAAAGGGGATGAGGGGTATGGGGTTTTCCTTTGTGCCCTGAGAGCACAGAGAACTGGGCATCAGGCTGGCTCTCTGACCCCATGACCTATGTTTGAGGGTATACATAGCTCCCTCAGGACTGTCCCTTTTTCTCTGAGAAAAGGGGCTTAGATTGGAGATACGCTTTAAGAAATCTCCCCAACAGAATGGAAATTGAGTGCCGTGATTTGAATACAGTGTGTCCCCCTGAGACTCATGTTGAAATTTGGACTGCATCATGGGGGATGTGGTAGGGACCTTTAAGAGGTAATAAGATCATTAAGAGGGGTTCATGGTGCTGTCACAGGACTGGGTCAAGTATCAAGGGTGTGAATGAATTCTTGATTCCTCCTCGGGACTGGATTCATTATTGCAAGACTGTGTTGTTGTACAGCAAAGCTACCCCTGTGACTTGCCCCTTTCAAGTGTCACGCTTGCCCTTCCTGGCTTGAGTCCTGGGTCAGAAGTCCAATGGATGTCACTGTCAAGCCGTTGGCCTCCCAGCCTCCAGGACCATGAGCTAAAATAAATCTCCACTCTTTATAAATCATCCAGGCCACAGAAGACGGCAGGAAGGGAGTCCATGAAGTCCATCTTCTTATTCCTCCCTTCTCTCCTTTTCTGTTCTTTCTTTACTAAATATTGGACTGAACATTGATGTGTGTCCTCCTTATTATGAAGGATTGCTGTACATTAAACGTGTACAGCATGAACACTTTTTGTGCTCTGTACACAGAACACAAAAGTTCTGTAACAACAGAGCTACCCACCAGCTTGGTAAAGGAATGAGTGGGGATGAGTCACAGGCGTTGTGCCAAGAGTAGGAATAGACATGGCCCCACTTCCACACCACGGCCCCATGGTGAGGTCACAGAAACTGCTTGATTAAACAACAACATCCTTTTTAAAGCACCTTTTCATTATTTCATTTTCCATCCATGGTTGTCTTGGAAGATAGGGCTGGAGTAATTGTGCCCATTGTAAAGGTGAATAAATGGTGGCCTATAGTTAACTTGCCTTTCATGGCCAAATGTGTCGTTATCGGCAGAAAAAGAACCGCGCTCCAGAACTTAGAGTGACTATCCTGGTCTGGCAGCTACCCCCAGACCAGGTATACACCACTCCATCAAAGAATGCTTATTTTCTTTATTAGTTTCTTGAATGAATTCTAGGTACCCCATATCTTAATGTTGCTGCTATTAAAAACTGGAGAGATAGCCATGTGAGCAAAACTAAGCTCACCGTTGAGGACTTTGAAGATGGAGGAGAGTCATGAGTTCATGAACACAGGCAGCCTGTAAAAGGTGGAAAAGGCCAGGAAACAGTTTCATCCAGAGCATCAGATAGGAACACAGACCTCCTGGTGCCTGATTTTACCCACTGAGACCCATTACATTTCCAGAACTGTAAGATAATAAATTGGTGATGTGTAAGCCATTAAAATGTGATCATTTGTGAACAAAGACTTATAGACAGGCACAAGATTAAATCCTCTTTTGCACCCCAGAACTCATTGTTCAGTATGAGTTTTGATACATATAAGAAGGAATATTATAGCCGGGTGTGGTGGCGCACGCTTGTAATCCCAGCACTTTGGGAGGCGGAGACCGGAGGATCCGGGTTCGCGGCCAGCTTCAGCGCGCGTGTACGCGCGCACGATCGATCGATTGATTGATCTCTCTCCTCTCTCTCTCTCTCCCTCCCTGTCTCTCTCTCTCTCTCTCTCTCTCTCTACCTAGTGA
>PVJS01010125.1:0-17542 GCA_004027185.1 Glis glis | reverse complement strand
CATGAGACCCGGCTTCAAAATAAAGCATAAAAAAATAGGGCCGGGGGTGTAGCGCGGAGGTAGAACGCCCCTGGGTTCAATCCCCGGTACCGCAAAAAAAAAAAAAAAAGAAGGAATATTATGATACCTAACATAGTTTAAAGTGATTGGGCATTGATAACCATTAAGGTTGTTTGCAAGGCTAAAAGAGCTGATAATTGAAAAGCATAGCTCATGAGAGAAATCTCAGTTGTATTGATTCAGTATTCCAATTTTGATGTTGTGATGAGAAGATGGCTTTTTTTTAAAGGTTTCTATCTTAAAAAAATGATATGGAGTTGAAGATAGGTCTTTGAGTGTTTGGATCATGTTTAAATGTTTGTAAGTATATTATTAATAATTTAAACCTCTACAAGTCTCATTTTAATAAAACACTTATGGCTTTCTTTAAAAAAAATGTGATCATCTATTACAGCATCCATACAAAACTCACACAAATGGTACCTTCAGTCTCAGCGACCCTGGCCAAATCCCCACTGGGTCCCCAAGTGTATGCCCCAAGTGTATCTCTGGGTTCTTGCTTTGTGTACATGAATCGCCAAATTAAAAAAAAAATGGCTAGGAAGGATTGGAGAATTTCTCTGCCTAGAGGATGCTCTGAGTCTACTTCTAGGGTCTCCCTTGGCCAAGGACACATCAACATCAGTGAATCTGACCCCTCGCTGTATCCCTCCATCCTTTTGAATAGTCCCTCATGGAGGCCAATGTCAGGTTAAAGGATCCAGCTGTGGGATACTGAGTGTGACAGCTGTGCAGTGTAAGTGATCTACTGGCTCAGGTCTATTGCTGAAATGCAGCTTCAAACAGTCACCATTGGTAAAAGAAATAGCAGAGCCCAGGGCTGCAGGAGGAGGTCAGGACCACAGACAGGGAAGATCAGTGGGACCTGCACTAACTCCCCAGGACAAGGTATCTCCTCCACCTAGCTATGAACAAAAGACTGTCCTGATGAGATGCTAATTTTAATCATAGCCCGGTGGAGGAGGGCACATGAATTCAGAAAACTCCAGGCTCTTTGTCTGGAAGGCTATGGGAGTCCGAAGCATGGAAAGCACGGGGTCTTGGTAGATAAACTAGAAACCAGTTTGCTAGCTTGCTTCTTCCCTTTCAGAAAATATTTACTCCATAACAGAATTGTACTGATCTGCATTTGAAGGTAGCAGTGGTTCTTATTATCAGCATGACACAGGTGTTCAGAGCCCTGGGCCTACTTCCCTACCATCTCTCTCCTTGGTTGTAGGTCCTATTGGTCTCGCTGAGCCCCATCTTCTTCCACTGAAAAGGGGAGACAGCAGCAGCACATGCATGGAATGGTTTAGAAGATGAATTGAACCAACAATTGGAAAAACGTGGAATCGATAAATTCTACTTTCTTTGTTCCATCCTTCTTGTCTACATTATATTAAGGCATATTTTCCACAGTGGTCCTGATCCTCCAACTAGGGTCTAGCCCTCTGCTTTCAAAAATGACTATAATTAAAGAGTTCCCCAAATGGCAAAAAACTAACATGTTTTTGAAATTTTCCAAGAATCATTATGCACAGTCGATGGTCACCCTTGGCCCCTCTTTCCTTCTAACCTTCTGAAGGACATTTGCTATTGTCGTGTCCCCAGCAGCAGCAATACGAACGAGTTCCCACCTCTGCTCACACATAATGCAGCTCTTTGTAGTGTTTTGAGATGGCTCCCTCCATGTCACACAGATGGTATTGTGGAGGCTGTTTATTGGAGACATTTGTCTACTAAGTAATGTTGGTGGCGGTCGGGCATTCAAATCCACAAGGCCAACATCGTGCATTCAAAAGATTCATTCACTGAGTTCCTGTGACACATTCCTTCTCTTCCCACTTACCGGTCAGAAGGATGGCATGATGGTTTAGTCAGAGAAGAATGTCCCGAACACATTCACCTCTACGCTCCAGGTTCTCAAATGTGACCCAAGGTTGGAATGACACAATGCCATTCCCGTCAGATAACCAGTTCATTGGCCCAGGAGGCAGAAACCCAAATCCTTGGGCCAGGCCTAAAGCAGACTTTCCCTTCTACTGTATTTACTTCTCCCCTAAACTTTGTCACAAAGAGTAGAGATGACTTCTGTGGGGGCCTCTGTCCCCAGAACAGGAACCGAATCCTTTTTAGCGATGCATTCTCTGCAGTCTTTTAGCACTGCCGAGGCAGGGGAAAGTGGGTGGACAGAGAGTCCTTCCTGAAGGATCTGGAAGCTGTGTGGGCTCTTAAAGGTCACTGCCATGAGCCAGGTTCAGGGTCTGGCTCTGCACATCTATCTGTGGGGCCTTCTCTGGGCTCTGGTTTCTCATCTGTGAAATGGCATGGGCAGGATCAAACAACTGCTATGATTTATCCAGCTCTTGGAACTCTCTATTTCCCAGTTCTCCCATGTTCAAGGTTATGGGGAAGCCATTTTTATCTGAGACTAGATATGGCACTGCAGAAGTTCCTGGAAATTATTATCAGTGCCTTATGAGATGTGTGTTATTCTCCAGTGCTAGGTGTTACTTTGTCTAGGTGGAATTCCTCCATGAGAAAAGGTGAAGAGAAATAACGATGATGTGACAGTCTGTCAATTAATATTTATGAAGTGTTGCACGGGGCTGGGTCCTGGGACACAGGACAAAAGACAGACAGAGTCTCGCCCTTGAGGAGTTTGCGATCTAATGGGAGGACACAGGAAATGAACATGGAAACCAAAACATCGTGGGTGCTCTGGGAAAGAGAAAATTGGAAGTCATGACAGAGGATGATGAGGGTAGTAACATGGCTGGCTGAGATGGAGGGGATGAGGGGAAGTCCCCCTAAGGGAGTACCATGTGATGAGTAGAGGAAAGGCCGTGAGTGTTGTTCCACACAGAAGGAATGAGAGTGCAGAGGTCTGGTGTAGTTGAAAGTCTAGAAGAAATGCAAAAGGACAAGCGAGGGACAGATCACCAAGGCCTCATAGGGCATGCTTAGGAGATCCATTGTAGTTTAAAGGATTTTGTAACCAGACCTCGGTGATACGAACTGGGCTAAGACATGGAATCCTTTGCATAGATAAAGTAAAGTGATTTATCATCTCTTAGCAGTAATTCATGGAAAGAGTGTAGATGGTCGTTTCAGAGACAGCAGCTTCATTTCCAATGAGTTTGACAAGGGAAGAATTCTGGGAATTTGGGCTTTCTGAAATGGAGGATAAGAAATTTGCAACATGGGAATCATGATAAATGTGGACCCTCCACCCTGCACCCCATTTGTTTTACACATAGGAGACTGGCCTGAAATTGGGTAAGAGCCATATTTCCTTTAATGAACCCAAGCTTGCTTCTCTATCAACTTGTTCAACATTTATTTTTTTCTTGCTTCAATATACATAATTTGGTAATGATTTCTTACCTGTTATAATTGATATTAGAAAAATTTTAGTCTTTTGGTTGATTATGAAAATGGTGTTTAGAATAAAAGCTCAGCTAGTAAAAAGTTAATATTATTACTGCCAAAGACTAGCCTTAATTAATTAATTAATTAATTTATTTATTTATTTATTTTTGCAGTACCAGGGATTGAACCCAGGGGCATCTACCTCCGTGCTACACCCCCAGCCCTATTTTTTTACTTTATTTTGAAACCGGGTCTCACAAAGTTCCAGAGGGCCTCACTAGGTAGAGAGAGAGAGAGAGACAGAGAGAAACAGAGAGACAGAGAGACAGAGAGAGAGAGACAGAGAGAGCGCACGAGCTGAGGCTGGCTGCGAACCCGGATCCTCCGGTCTCTGCCTCCCAAAGTACTGGGATTACAAGCATGCGCCACCACGGTAATATTTTGATATACTTATTTCTATTCCTTTTACATCCATTTACAGATTTTTCTTTTCATCACCGGAATAATATTGCATACTCAAATTTTTACCCAGATGTATTGCCACTATAGACTTCTTCTCTATCCGTGATATGCTTCAAACCCATTAATTTAATGACCGATAATATTCCTTCATAAGGTCATACCAACATGTATTTAATCATTTTCCTGTTACTTCACTATAAGAAAATAATTGGTAGTACTTAGAACATGTTACTACTACATGTATGAGTCAGTTTTATTTCTGTTACTATAATGAAATACATGAAGCTGGGTATGTTATAAAGAAAGGAGGTTTATTAAGCTCCCATTTCTGTAGGTTCAAGGGCTTCAGCTCAGCTCTGCTGAAGTCATCATGGCAGATGGCATCACCATGACAAGAGTTCATGTAGGAGAGTCATCACATAGCAAGACAGGAAGCCAGAGAATGATCTAGGGCTCAAGCTCACTCCTTTTTAACAGCTTGCTCTTGTAAGAGTAACTCCGGGTCCTAGGAGAATTACCTTAATCTTTTCCAAGGGTAGTACCCTACCATGACCTACTCCACTTCCAATAGGCCCCACCTCTTAAAGGTCCCACCAACTTCCAACATCACCACACTGGGGACCACGCCTTCAACCCAGGACCTCTTGAAGGACAAACCACATCGAAACACGAGGGTTCATAAGCATGTGTATGCGTTGTCCTAATGAATCTTCTCACAATCCTCCAAGTGGAAACTATTTTTCTTTCTCATTTTGTAGATGAAGAAACTGAGGTTAGTGAGATTTAGGAACTTGCACAAAGTCATCTCCCAAGTAAGAGGTGGATCCAGGGAGATCATTATTTCAAAGAATAGCCTCTCCTTTGCACATTTGGGTCTCCAAATGTTTTCTCAAATTAAAAGTGGAATTTCTGAATCACGGGGTAGAACCCCCTGCTTTTTTCCTGTTTAGATTCTAATGCGCATTGCCAAATTGCTTTACAATGTCACCCCCAGTGAGCAATATGTACCCAAGTGGAGATACTTACTCCAAACACAGTTACATGACTGCGGCTGATTCTGCTGTTCTTTGATTGTGACTAGTGAAACTGGACTGTTGGCTCATTTGTTGATACCTTGGTGTTTTTCTTAAGAGAACTGTTTATTTGTGTCCTGTGCCCATTGCCAACTGGGAGTTTTTCAATACATTTGGAAGGGTCTTTTATATACTTAGGATATTCTTCTTCACTTTGGTATATTTGCATCAAGTGTTTTGTTTTGTTTCTGAGCTTTCTCATTGCCTTTTAATTATCTTACAGGGTTTTTTTTTTTAATGGAAAGCTGGGGTTAGCAACATTTTTGCATCAAGAGCCAGATAGTAAATATTTCAGACTCTGTGGACTGTGTGTTCGCCATTAGAACTCCTCAACATGACCGTCATAGTCCAGAAGCAGGCACAGATGATACATAAACTAATAGACACTCAGATTTGACCTATGGGTCAATTTGCAGACAGACCCTTGATTTAAAATATTTCTAATTCTTATGTTTGGAAATCTACCAATTGCTCCCTTTTGAGATTTTTTAAAATTTTGTGCATTATAATGTTACATCCTATTGGGGTACAGAGTGTCAGAGGCACACAGCTCTTGGGGCCCTCCCACCTGGTCCCTCCTCCCTACCTCCTCCTCCCCACGCATGTCTTTGATATTGGAATTGGTGGTTTTGTATACATTCATAGCATTATTTCAACTATTATACTCTTTATGACTTTGTCTTCCTTCTCTAATCCCCCTTAGTCACTCCCCTGGAGTCTCTGGCTTGAGATTTTTCTCCACTGGTTTGAGAAACATGTAACCCAGATACTTGGTGAGCGCCTTTTACCCTAAAGGGACTGGTGAAATCCAGTCCAGACCCCAATTTGCAACTTGGTGACATTTTTTTGAGGTACCGGGGATTGAACCCAGGGGCATTCTACCTCTGAGCTACACCCCCAGCCCTATTTTTATTCTTTATTTGGAAACAGGGTCTCACTAAGTTGCAGAGGGCCTCACTAAGAAGCTGAGGCTGACCACGAACCTGCGATCCTCCTGTCTCAGCCTCCCAAGTACAGGGATTACAAGTGTGCACCATCACACCTGGCTGGCTTGGTGACATTTAAATATCATGCTCCTCCTCCTCATTTCTCTCTCTTCCCCTCCATACACTTCATGGGGTCTTCAAATTTCCTTGTTTTGTTTATTTCTGTGTCTTCCTCTGATCTTCCCCTCTTCCTTACTAGAGTTCCAAGCAAATTCTTCTCCTTCCCTCGAGCAGGCCAGTGTTTATCACTATTATCACTAGCCCCCTTTCCTCCCTTCCTTTCTGCTTCAGGAACTTTCTCTAACAAATGAGTTCCATTCACAAGCGGAGGTGGAACTGTGCATAAAAATTACCCCTGATTCTCATTACACATAGGCAAACTGATCTAAACTCAAGATCAGAGATCTACCCTTCTCTCTGTTATTTTGGTTTCTTTGTGTGTGTGTGTATCAGACATTTGGGTCTTTAGTTTGTGGTGTATGCTTCGAGAAAAGATGCCAACTTTATTTCAAATAGTTAACCACTTATCCCCAAAATAGACCTTAGTATATGTAGAAGAATGACTTTGTGATTAAATTTGGCATTCAAAATTAGAGGAGAAAGAATTGTTAAATAATGCCAGGACATCTTCTCTGTGTGTTTTCTTGCCTATCGGTTCTTGCACTACTACCATGCCGTTTTGATTAAAATCTATCATTATATTTTCTAAAAAAAAAATTATTTTTGGCTACTTTCACCATGTCTGCTTCCCAATAAATGTTAGTTTCACTTCTTCAAGGGCCTCTATTGTTAGGATTTTGATTAAAATTATTAAATACATATCTTTACAATATCTGATCTTCAGACCCAGTAATATCTATGGAAATCTTGCTGCACATTTTTTATGAAATTGTTTGGTATATGTCATAATTTGTCTCAAAAACTTTTTTAATTTCCCTATTTGAATGGAGAATTAAAAAAGTATTAGTGACTGCTGCTCTCAGAGCATAACTTGCTATCATTCTCATATCCCTACCTATTAATGAGGAATTTTTATTTTCTTCTATAAAAGTGTCCCTAGTTCTTTTATTGGGTCTTTATTTTCTGCCCACCCACCCCCCATTATTGGTCATTTTCCAGTGTGACTTTTTGCACTCTCTCTAACCTTTTCCTTTGCATTGTAAAAGTTTCTTAAGTTTGCTCCTTACCACCGATTCTATCTTCTATAACATCAATTCTATTGTTTTACCAACTCCAAGACAGACATCATTTCTTCCACTGTAAGTTCTATTTCTCTGCAGATATTTTATTTCTCTTCGATTTCAGGATGCAAGAATGATTCAAACGCCATGAAACAAACAAACAAACAGAAAACCAAAAGGAGAAAGCAGGCTAAAATAAAAAGACTGAGGAGCAAAGAGGTGTTTTGTTTTTGTTTTAACCAAGCTACTGCCTATAGGAAACAATTTTCAGAGCATGCGCTTTTTCTCACTTTTCAGAATAAAGTTATGTTTATTTGTATTGCTTTTTGTTTCTCGCATAGGTGTTGTGTTTCTCCTCTCTCCAGTCCCCTCCCCTCTCCTCCCCTCCCCTCCCATCCCCTCCACTCACTCCCCTCCCCTGCCCTCTCCTCTCCTCTCTCTCTCTCTCTCTCTCTCTCTCTCTCTCTCCCTTAAAAGGGAGTTCTACCCAAGGCAGCATTTGCAAACAGCTCCTGCCTTTGCATTCCCCTCTCTCACTGTTCACTTATGCATCATACCGCAGGGTAAACTGAAAAGGTAGATGGGCAGATTAACGAACACATTCTCCAATCCCCTTCTCCGAAAACATGGTTGAGATTTCTTTTTTTTATGTGCTTTTATTGGTGCATTATAGTCTCACATCACAATGGAAATCAAACTGAGATTTCTGCCAAGGTGTTCATCGCTGACTTCCAATTCTAGGACTGCCATGCCCCCTGATCTGTGACGCTGGTTAAATGCTTCCCTGAGATGTGAAAGACCCACCCCGCAAGGCCTTGCAGCAGGAATGTGCAGAGCCATGGGAACCTGCCAGAAGAGTAGGAGGCAGAGACACTCTGCCCTACAAATCTCATTTCCAGGCACAGAAGATGCAAGCAGCAACTTAGCCTGTGACTCAGTGATTCCCAGCCGTGTGGGTGCTGAGCGCATGAATCTCAAAGGTGAAGCATGGGCCACAGGGCACCGAGTGTTGGTCTTGAATACCTAGGAGCTAGAAAGAGCCCAGAAAGACCCCTGCAAGACAGCACTCACTAACAGTGCCTCTTTGGGACCCAGGGACAGGGACAGTAGCATTAAGATAGAAGAGGGACAATAAATTATGAAGCTCCACACAGCACTTTTGGAACTTGTTTCCAGCAGTAAATCGCTCTTCTGAAGGGCAGTGTCACACAGGAGTGATGAGCTCAGTGTGCGTCTGATGCCGTAGTCATTTGGGCCCACCTCTTCATTAAATCACAGGGAGGAGTACCAGCTCCCATCTTGCCATCAGGTGACCAGTTTGGGCCAATAAGCTGTGAGCAGAAGTGATGATTGTCATTTCCAGAATAGAACTGCACATGGGAGAGATTCTCCTTCCCTCCCTCGCTTTCCTGCTGTGGCAAGCAGGGGACCATATTCCCTGTCATATAAGAAAGGAATATACTTTTGTGGCTTTAAGCCATAGAATTTGAGGGTTATTGGCAGGCTTTGATTAGCATAGCATAACCTAGCTTACTCTTACAAATTCAATCTCTTATCAACTCTTGGGTATCAATTTCCTCGTTCGTCCAAGGGAGAAAATTTCAGAACTTGTCTTATACATTGTTCATGAAGTGTTTACCAATACGTCGAGTACTTTATAAATGCCTTGCAAATGTTTCTTCTTAGCTTAATTTGGTTATCCAAAAGAGAAAAGCAAAAAGAGGCACTGCCAAATTTTCTGAAATTTTGTCTGAAAGGAGAGAGAGAGAGAGAAACAAAGTCGCTTGAAAGCATATCTCTTTTACAAAGAGCAATTCATTGGATCGTCATCAAAACAACCAACACTTTACTGCCCAACTCACCTATTCCAATGTATTCAAGGCCCCACGAGGTCTGAACAACTTCAGCTAGCAGGTTGTATTTTCAGATAAATATCTAAGGAGAACGTGAGTTCCAACTCCCAGAACAACATTCCTATCCGACACCCTCTCCCTCTTTGGTATGTCTCAAGATGGTGGCAGCAGACTCTGGGAAAGCCAGACTGATTTCTGGGAGCTCTTCATTATTTTCTCACAGCAGGGAGGGAAGCAGATTCAGGGTGTGGTGTCCCTACTGGCATCTCCACACACATTCTCCTTGGGGTGTCTCAGCATCAGAGCTGTGGTTACGTGAGTATCACTCCACCCATGGGGTGTCTTCTGGCCAAGCCTCAAGAGACCCAAACTCTCATAAAGAGGAGTGCATGGCAGCAGGACTCATGGGGATACACTTGGTGTCTTCCATGGCCCTCGCAAGAGACTGTCAGGTGTGTCTGCCAAGAACAATTTGCTCTTACTAAAACCACCTTTCAATGAGCAGTTCCTTGAAAGTCTCCCATTCACGTATCTTCAACCCAGGCAAGAGTGAAGCTCAATACCACCACAGACAAGATGTGGGGTGCAGAGGGTCACAAAACAGCCTGGCACAAAGCTTAGGAAGGCCTCACACTGGGGCAAACTGCAGGGAGTTTCCCAACATCACAGCAAGACAGCCAGCTTCTCATCAGTGTTATTTAGACTCAGCCTATGTATAATCACACAGCTACATAGCGGAGTCACTAATGTCCCAGGATGTCTTGCGGTCCTCTGAAGTTAGTGAGGCACAGTCAAGATCAGAGGCCAAGCTCCTTCTCTGGTGGGAATAATATTGCAAAGACCAGCTTTCCCAAATACTCATTCACCACCCCAGAAAAACATCTGAACCTCCCATTTACATCCATGTTGGGTTGCCAACAGCATGCCCTTAACCAATATCAAAGAAAGACTCACCTCAAGGATGGAAGAAGATAGAGCCTACCTGGGAAGATGAGAGCAAAACCAGAGAGAGAGTGAGAGAGAGAGAGCAAGAGCGAGAGAGAGAGAGCAAGAGCGAGAGCGAGAGTGAGAGAGAGAGAGAGAGGGAGAGACAGAGAGTACAAAGCCTGTACTGTTTGGTCTTTCAAAATGGCAGAGTTAGAATTGGAATTGTTGGACCCCAGAAAGAGTCTTTTCCAAACTTACTTCAAAGAGAGCAAAATTTTTTTTAGATGCTCCACAAAAGTAGGATAAGCGGTACTATCTCATCTTGGTTCTATAAATATTGATGTTGGAGGTGAATATGGAAGCCCCACCTTCTGTGATACCCTCTGTCTTCACTTCGATTCTTGTACATCTGTGTCCATCTGTTTCCATCTCCTTTGTAAAGGGTGGGGAGAAGATGGTGACTTTTGCCAGCAGTCTGGACCAAGTTGGAAAAGCTCATCAGATAAGACCAGGAGTCCTCCAGTCATGGGTCTCTCCAGTCACAAGCCCAGTTCCAACAGGATAGTAGACAAAGGGATCTGAGAATAAAAGAGGAGGCAGACTTATTAGATATGTGTTTGGTTGATGATTTCATAGTTCTTTAGATATTTTTTTTTCTCTACTGGAAGAAGATGGATTAATGCTACAATAACTTTAAGACATCTAAAAAGAAAATAGCTAAACTGGTTTTCTGTTCTTCTAGAATCTTCTTCACCAACCTCACAAGAAAATCCAGAGACATCTGGAGAAGTGGCATGAAGAATATCTACTTCTATTTCTCCTCAAATCTTCAATTTTGTGGTTTGCCATAATGCTTTCAAGAATATATATGATGTACAATAGTAATGGATGAACTATAATTTATCTTCTAGTCCTAAAGTTCTGTAGCCCTAGATTTGAATGATATTAACATCATCTGAACTCTTTCACAAACTAGAATTAGTCATTTGCCATTTCTTACTGACCCCCCAATAGTATGGCTCAAGTATGGAAAGATCTAGATTCTTTCTTGTTAGTAGTATTTGTCAAGGGCAAGATTCCTGATATATATTTCTACAATTCGTAGGACTCATTTAAAAGCCCCAATTAACCATCCTCCATTGATCTATTTTGAATCCACAGACTGACTCTGTTCTCTGGTAGAGCAAAAAGTTGAATTCTGTTTCTTTCCTGAACTTTCTTCCAGTTGGCTTTATAGATATGACCTCACAATGTAATTCAGTTAAGAGAAGATATTTTTCCATGCAGATAAACTTTTAGCTACATGGAACTCTATAAGGTGCACATTTCAGAGGATCTGTCTTGTAAAGGTTATTTTCATACATATTTAAATCCCCATATTACAAATAGCAAATAACAAGCACCTAGCTTGGGCAAAAGTATTTTTTATTTGTATTTTTCCCCACAGCACTTTAATATTTTATCTATTTCTGTCTGTCCTTCTATATTTTTTTTAAAAAGCAACACTATTCTAAAAGAAAACTTTTTTAAAGCAAGCTAATGGGAACCTTCCTTTTTGTGGGGAGGGGTTGTGGATGGGGGTACGAATGACACTCAGGGCCTTGCATACTCTAAGTAAGCGCTGTATCCCTGAGCTGCATCTCCAGCCACCTTCCTTAGTCTCCCAACACACTCTACATCCGTATTGTTGCAGGAAGTTGTCCATCAAAATTCACCACACCACCAATTTTCAAGGGAGGATAAATCATCTCTTTCCACACTGTAACTAAAATTGACAGCTCCTGAGAGCCTCTGCCAAAGGGTGTATCATAGCCAAAGGCAGTTAGAGTCCCTACAGGAATCCTGTTCCCAGACTTGGGGACTTGCGATGCCACTGGAATTTGCTTAAATGCCAGCCAGAATCAATAACAGAGTTCCAGTGGAAGGCTAAGACTCCCCCCACCCCAGACTGCTCGCTCAAACCTGCTGGGCCATGTGCTTCCTGGAGGAAGATGCCAAGAATGTCGATCAGGGAACTGCTCCACCTGTAACGAGCCAGAATCCGCCACCCCCAATGGTGACGTGCTTATATGATTTCTCTCACTCTTTATTTTTAAGATGGGGAAACCCATCCCTCTGGTCCTTAACCCTCTTTGAAATACTCTCCTTTAATATATATTCCCCTTTATTGAAGATGCTTATTTGTTGACATTTTTTCCTTTCTCTGTTTATTTTGCCTTGGCAATCTGTCTTCAGGAAAGTACACAGAAGCCCAAAATAGCACCATCACCAACTTCCAGTCAAGTTTTAAGACAGGGAGACTTGCTTTAATTTGGTGTGTTGCATCAATGTAATGGAGGGGAAGCACGCTCCTTAGATGGAATGAATTGCAGAAGGAAATCAATCAGAGGACTGATGGAGAAACCAGTTTCCCTTCCAGGTCTTTCCAAGTTAGTGGAGCCACAGTGTGGCTTTCTTGTTTACTTTAGAGGAAATTCCCACTGCAACAGCAGAAAGACATAGGAAGATGATAACTCTAAAGAGAACTCTTTTCTTTAATAATCTATAATTGTCTTTTAAATGTCAAAATGCAAATGATCCAATTTGAGAGGATTTTAATGATTTGGACAAGTACATACAAGGAAGGAGAGCTATATTGTGACACAAATCATTTGTACCCCAGAGAGATGAGATATTGATGATAAATAAGGCTTTACAGAAGTTATTCAACTTGGCTAAAGTCTTAGGACAAGAGAGACCCTTGGAATCAAACCTTAAACTGTCATCAATAAACAAAGGAAAAGCTTTCTGCTGAGGCATGCACCTTGTGCAAGACCTCTGCCTTGCAGCTATTAGCATATACCAACTAGCTTCTGTGCTTATCATGGGATGCTAGATTAGACAAGTAAGGTAGAGGAAAATGTCAATTATTTTAGTGAAATCATAGAGTAAAATAGAATTTAGACTATATGAACTACTTACTTTTTTTTCTTTGCAATGCTGAGAATCCAGCACAGGACCTTTTGCAGGTTAGGCAAGCATTCCACCACTGAGCTACACCCCCAGCCCTGAGCTTCTTACTTTTAATCTCTCAGTGCTATGCACAGCCTGGCCAATCTGAAATGTGTTCTCCAAGATTCCACTTCTAACCTGCTTTTCTTCCTGAACACCAAACTCGAATGCCTGCAGAGAATATGGACTTCTTTCTAATGTATAGAACAAGCCAGGTATCAAGAGAAGTGCCTGCCTACTTCTGATGAGGATGATAAGCCATCTTGCATCGCCTTTTAACACTAAAAGACACCTGTCTTCACACCTTACCTATGCGACAGCTAATCTGAGACTCTGCTTCTACACATTTATGCTAGGAAAATGTATCCACACCCTCAACTTCAATTGTCAACTGTTTCCTGTTGGTTGAGAGCTCTGAAATCTTTTTCTTTTTTTTTTTTCAGTCCTTGTATCTCTGCAGAATTACATCTGACCATCTGGTAAACATCTCCACTTAGGTATCTGACAAGCATCTCAAACTCAATTAGTTCTGAAGCCAAAATGAAGGCTTCCACCACAAAAGGAATGGGGGCCCTGTGACATTTATACTAAGGAAGAGTCTGTGATTCAAATAGCTTCCAAACTCCTACCCTCTCCTGCGATACCCTACAGAGACTATCCTCATCTTCTCCCACCCTCCTTCACACTTGTTCTGCCCCAAGCACATGGAACTTTCATCATTTTAAGAAGCCTAGTTCTTTCTGACCACAGGAGGTTTGCACTTGCAATTCACTTTTTCTAGTTGCTTCTATCATCCTTTGCGTGCCTAGGTTCTGAGGATTAGTCATGTCTCAGGTCAAATGCAAGATCCTCCGAGAGGATTTCCTGTCCTAAAGGGCTCCTCTTTGCCTCTCTTTCATTGTCTGTCACACACTGGAGATGCTTTGTCCTCTTCCATGTCTACAACGTTTATTCACTTAAAATTTTTTTTGTTCCCTCTCCCCGTAAGAGCAGTAACTCTGTCTGCCTTAGTCTGTTTCCCTGGAGAGATATTTGGCACATAGTAGGCATTCACTAAATATGTGCTGAGTAAATTAATGAATGATTGAATGACTCCACAAATCACTGCCCCCCACACAACTGCTCTTCTCATCTTTTCCTTGGTAAAGTCACTGGCATTCACTCAATTTCTCAACCCCAAAAAACTGAGGTTCATTCTACATATGTCTACTTAAACCCATTTTCTAACTTCTCTATATAGATCTAGAGGCACCTCATCCCATTGTACCACCATGATAAGATTCTTTTCACATTATTATAATTTAAATTTATAATTTATAATTTAAATTGCCCCTCCCCCCAAAAAATCACCTGCTGAACAATTTTTTCAAATCCAACTTTTCCTCACTGCCTCGGGGTCTTTGCTTTAGTAGAAGGGCCTCTTTTTGTGTGCCACAACTATTACCCTTCTTGATTTACCCCCCACCCACCACACACACACATGCCTAATGGGACCTTTCCAATTTACCACCTACATCCTCCTTGAAACAAAAATCTGATCATACCACTGACTTCTCAACAGTCCTTCAATGACCTTTCACTATCTAAGGATCACAGATGAATTCCTGTTCTGTCCTGGAAGCTCTTCCTTGAGCTGGGTCCCATTTGCCAGTCCAGCCTCTTCCCCGCCACTTCTTGCTTATTAACTCCAAGAATACAGCACAAATTCTCCTCCCACTACCTGGTTGGCTCTGCTCGGGTGCCCCACCATGCCTAAAGTGTCTATCACACATGCATGGCCCCGCCGTGTGATGAATGACCACTACCTGATAATGGCTTAGCTCGAGCATTTTCTAACTTCTCTATATAGATCTAGATGCAACTCATCCAATTGTACTGCCATGATAAGATTTTTTTCACATTATTATAATACTTATTTTACGTGTCTGTTTTCTCCTCTTAGACGATGAGATCTCTAAGGGGCCATGTCTTCTTTGCCTTCATTTTTTGTGTGTGTGTGGTACCGGGGATTGAACCCAGGGGCATTCTACCTCCGCGCCACACCCCTGGCCCTATTTTTTATACTTTATTTTGAAACCGGGTCTCACGAAGTTCTGGAGGGCCTCACTAAGTAGAGAGAGAGAGAGAGAGAAAGAGAGAGACAGGGAGAGAGAGCTGAGGCTGGCCACGAACCCGGATCCTCCAGTCTCCGCCTCCCAAAGTACTGGGATTACAAGCGTGCGCCACCATGCCCGGCTTGCCTTCATATTTTAGCATAAGACATAGCACCTAGAAGGTGCCTTGAAATTTTATTCCTATGGGATTAATAAGAAGAGAGGTGGCATTAAATGTAAGACGGATAAACTCTGTGGTGAGTTTTAATCAAGTATGGTCCTCTGGAATTTCTTGTTGACATATTGGCTTCTGACTAGGAGCCATCATTCAAATGTTGAAAAAAATACAACTCCCTTAAGAGCATCTGTTTCAGGCTGGGCATGTGTAAAGGGCTCCAGTAATCACTGCAGAATGTGATAGAGGGGGCCACACCCACGCTCCACTGGCTCTGAGCCCTCCTCACTTAAACTGTTTAAAATACCATTGGAGTGTGTGCTACGTCTTCCTAAGACTGCATAGCCATTTGCTTTTAACTTTTAAATAATGAGAGGAGACTTCTGCTTGAAGCCCTGATGGATAACTGGCATCAAGATTGCTCTCCCCTGTAAAAGATGATGAAATTGGACAAGACTTATAAGATGTTTGTTTTCAGGCACGGAGAGTCTTGAGATAAGGGAAATGCATGAAGCCCCCGTGGGCATATGGCTTTTCTCTAGGGACACTTTCCCAGCTGTGGCTCAGGGAAGTAGGACTCAGAGCGCAGGGCAGTCCTGGGAGCTGGGATTAAAGCTCAGTAATACCAATGCAAATGGAAACTTCAGGGCAGGATACTAGAGAGGCCAGAAATGTGCGGCTTGAGGGAAGTGAGGAGGGGTCTAAAGTCTGTAAGGGGGGGTTCTGTAGAACCTCAGCCAAGAACTGGGCGATCAATGTGCTAGCCAATCTGCACATGGCCTTGTAGAGAGACACCGCTTCAAGGCCACCCAAGGAATGGAGACTGGAGCGATCATCCATTGGGAGACATTGGATCTTTGTCCCTTCCAGAATAGAGAGGGACTGTCAACAGGCCAGGCTTGTAGCTTAGCACCAGGGAAGCCATTCCTTAGGAATAAGATCCATAACCTGGCACAAGGGTCAGTCAACTGTGGCTTCGAATCTGACCATTTGTTTTTGTAAATATATTTTATTGGAACACAGGCATGCCAGTCTGGTTGGATATTTTCTTGCTGTTTTCATGTTACAGTGGTAGAGTTGAATGGTTGCAATAGAGGCAATATTGCTGATAAGCCTAAAATATTTACCATCAGTCCCTTTAAGAAGTTTTCTACTTTCTGAACTCCAGTAAGGACTACCCTAGACTGCCATAACCAAACCTAAAACCAAGCTCCACCAGGATCAAAGAGAACCTCTGGTCTATTCTTTGCCTGACAATATATAACATCTGTTAAGGACAGACAATATGCTCTGCACTCCTTACAGTGTATTATTTTCAATATTAATCAAATGATTAAAAATATTAAACATGCAAAGAAGCAGGGAAATGTGACCCATAATTGGGGTGGGGGGGACCAGACAATATAAACAGATTCCAAGATGCCCCCCAATGTTGAAAATTGCGAAGACTTAAAAAGAGATATTGACTTTTTTTCAAGAACACAAAGGAAAATGATTTTAATAAGTGAATAGAGTATTGTCAGAGAAATGAAAGCTACAAGGAAAGGAATTGACTGGAATTCTAGAACTAAAAAAAGAAAATCACAGGCTTCATAGCAGATTGGGATATGCAGAAGAAAGTGAATGAATTTGAAATAAAGATAAATAATGGTCCAAATGAAAGAACAGAGAGAAAAAACAAAAGATGGAGGAAAATAAGCAGAGGCTCAGTGACTTATGGGAGAATGTGAAGGAGATTAACATATGTGTCTATGGATTCCCAGAATGAGAATACAGTACATGGGGAAGGAAAAAACTGAAAAAAAAGGTTCAAATATTTCCCCAATTTTGTGAAAAACATTAATGAACATATGTAGGAAGCTGAGCAAACTCCAAACATGATAAACAAACACAAAAAAATTGTATCCCAGGCAACCATAGACAAACTGCTAAAAAACAAAGACAGAAGATCCTCATCGCGGCCAGAAAATGGCACTCTGCATAGAGGTGAGTAAAAGTGCAAGTGTTTGCTAACCCTTTCCTCAAAACGGTGGAGACCAGAAGACAAGGGAGTGGCATCTTTAATGTGATAGAAAAAGTAAAGAGGACAGACAGCCCATAATTCCTCAGTGAAAATGTCTTCAAAATGAGGGTGAAATAAGGATGTCATCGAGACAACAGCATTACAAGAAAATACAAGTCAATTTCTCCAACTTAAAGTGTGGAAACATGTATTTATGGGAAAAACAGAAATGCACCAAAATGGCAAATACATGAGTGTATAACAAGATATTATGTTGTCAAGGTCTTCCTTTGATTTCATTAAAGAACAAGTCACTTTAAAAGGAAAGTAATATTCGATCTAGAGTTTTTTTTTTGTTTTTTTTTTTTTTTTTTTTTTTTTTTTT
>PVJS01010124.1:0-48749 GCA_004027185.1 Glis glis | reverse complement strand
TAGGAGTCAAGTTGACAAGGGGTGGACTTGTGATAGTTAATCTAAGTTGTCAACTTGACCTGATCATGACACACCCAAGATTATGTGATTTTGGGTGTGTAACAGCAGATTAAAGAGAAAGCCCTGCCCTGAATGTAGGCAGCAGGATTCTGATAGGTGCGGACTTAGATAAAGAGGGAGAAGCCACGTAGAGTGTGTGTGACTCGTTCTGAGGAAAGCGCATTTGCTCTCGCCTGAGATCGTCGGCCGCCGGCTCCGCCTTTCTCCGAAGAGCTTCTTGATCTTCTCGGCCTCCTGCTCTTGGAACTGAAACTCCACCATCGTTTCTCCGAAGAAGCTTTCTGATCTTCACGTCTTGGACTGGGACTGAAGTAGTGGTTGCTCCGATCCTAAGACTCCAGCTCTTAGACCGTTCGACCAGCTACTGGTTCCTCTGACCCTCCACGTGCAGTCAGAACCTGGGACTACATTGCTGCAAACTGTAAGCCATCTGATAAATCCCTTTTTTTAAAAAAATATACTCATTCTGTGTATTCTGTTAATCTAGAGAACCCTGTCCAATACAGGGCCTAAGTAGCTAAGGCTGACCATAAACCTATGATTCTCCATCTCAGTCTCCCAAGTACTGGGATTACAAGTGTGTGCCGCCACACACAGCTAGCAAGTCTTATTTCTTATAAGCAAGTTTATTATATACTTTATATAGAAAGACACAAACCTTAGAATAGGTATAACAACATTGAAACATAAGAATAAAATGGGAGGAGTCAGTCTACCTGAGGTTAAGGTCAATTATTTGGCTCCAGTAATTAAGAGAATATGGTATTGGCAAAAGACAGACTCAAAGACCAAAAGAACAAAAATAAAGATCCCAGAAATAGTTGCATACAAATATGTCCAACTGTGTTTTTTTTTTTTTTTTTTTTTTTTGCGGACCGGGGATTGAACCCAGGGGCGTTCTACCTACGCACTACACCCCCGGCCCTATTTTTTATACTTTATTTTGAAACTGGGTCTCATGAAGTTGCAGAAGCCTCACTAAGTAGAGAGAGAGAAAGAGAGAGAGAGAGAGAGAGAGACAGGGAGAGACAGAAGAGAGCTGAGGCTAACCGCGAACCCGGATCCTCCGGTCTCCGCCTCCCAAAGTACTGGGATTACAAGCGTGTGCCACCATGCCCGGCTTCCAACTGTGTTTTGACAAAGATAAAAAAATTCATTTGAGGAACGTTATCCTTTTCAATCATTTGGACTAGAGCAATTAGACATCCACAAGCAAAAACAAGCAAGAAAACAAAGTCCTCCAACCCCCAAACCTAAATATAGTCTTTAGATACCTTACCTAAAATTTAATTAAAATGCATGCATAACAATAAAATATGTGATGATAAAATGCATGTATGTAGAATGATTAAAGTTTTCAAGGAAAAAAAGGTCTTTGAAATGTAAAACTAGATAAATTTGCTTAACATCATCAATTATGAGGAAAATATAAATTAAAACCTAACATACCTACCTAACAGCATGACCAAACCTTTATGTTTAACCAAATGAATAAAATTTTAAAAAAAGTTAAAGAAGCCAGGCACAATCATGCATGCCTGTAGTCCTAATACTTGGGAAGCTGAAACAGGAGGATCATAGGTTTGGAACCAGTGCATGAGAACTTAGTGAGACCCTGTTTCAAAATTAAAAAAAATAATAAGAAGAAGAAGGGTTAGGATTGTAGCTCAGGGGTAGAGTGGCCCTGGGTTCAATCCCCAGTACCACAAAAATACAAACACATAGAAATAATATGAAGTGCTGGCAAGGATGCAGGAAAAGAAAAAGAAGAGCAAACTAACCCTAAAGTTAACAGGAAGGAAATATTAAATATTAGGTAAAAATAAACCTAATGGAGACTAGAAATACAATACAGAAAATCAATAAAAATTATTTATTTCAAAAAAAAGAACAAAGTAAAAAAATAAAATAGGGCTGGGAGTGAGGTCAGAGGTAGACTGTCCCTGGGTTCAATCCCCAGTACCACCCATGTGTGCACACACACACACATGGAAAAAAATAATGAATAAAATAAAAAAATGCTTAGCCAAACAAGCCAAAAGAAATAGACTGAAATTACTAAAGTAATAATTGAAAGTTGAGACAGTATAACAGAACTTACAGAAATTAGAAGTACTAGAAAAATACTATAAATAACTTTGTATAAATTAGACAAACTAGATGAAATAGCACAATTCTTAGAAACACACAAAAGATAAAAAGTGACTAAAAACATAACAATCAGAACACACTTATATCAAGTGAAGTGACTGAATAAATAATCAAAATCCTCCCAAAGTAGAAAGCCCAGACCTATATAGGAAACATAAGGACTTTAAATAATGTAGAAAGCAAATGGTAGAATAATATGAGGGGATTCATGAAGATAGTTGGGGAGGACAAAAATGAGGATTGAGAAAGAAGAGAAATCAAATAATACAATGGCAACATATCAAGTTATGACTATGAATTTCAGAACATGTACAGGGAAGGAGGAGTGGGGAGTGGGGAGTGGGGTGGGATTTTTAAGGAACTACACCAAGAGCTGTGCACATGAATGCTTTTATCACATTGAACCTGGCAATGATGTACAATCGCAATACACTAATAAAAGTTAAAAAATAAAGAAAATCTGAGAATTAGTTGACTAGCTGGGGAATTAATGTTCATCTTTTACAAAATAATAATCTTGTATGATTTGATATCACAAAGAGTAAGGGCTAAGATGTAATACATTTACTTAATATTTTAGAAGCTAAATGATATGAACATGCAGGTCATTACACTATCTTTTGCATGAATATTTACATTTTTGTAATAGCATACTAGATTTAATAGCAAATATCAGAATTTTTAATAAAACACTTTCCCTATAAATCAAAAAAATACATATTTTCCAGGGTATTGCATGTATATTCATTCAACTTCAAAATATCTACTTTCTAATTTTTCTTTCTTTATTATTTAAGTCACTTTGTCTAGCTGTTTTAAATTCTCTACATTTTCCGTGACTTGTCTATAAAATGAGGTTAATAAAAGCTTTGGTACCATGAAATAAAATTTAAAAATTCAAACTATACTTTATAAAGGACTGGAAAAATCTAACAGAACTGATTAAATTTCCATAATCTTAAAAGATTTAATAGTTATGAGTTTCAATTTTACCAACTTCCTCTCCAGTCTTATTTGATGAACAAACGTACAGAAGCAGAAGGAACAATATTCAGCTTCAAAAACAAAAGATGTTACATAAGAATTGCCATTACATAGATGAAAATTTTTAGGGCAAAGAATCAGATTCCTTATTTCAGTAGACAAACACAACACAAATTAGGTAATCTTGTGGGGTTTAAGATGCTGACAGAATGTAAGATTTTTACCTTCCCATGAAAGCTGTGCTTCAAATTAAATAGTAGCCCTTATGTGGTAGTAATTCTCCCTCTATAAATATACACACTCAATCGTACTATATTTAGATTGAGTGTGGTAATTAGAAGATTACACTTTACTTGAAATTCACAAACAAGCATATGTCAGAATCCCTTTAGTCTCTCAAACATTATTGAGGACTTCAAAGAGCTTTTCATCACATAGGTGTTATAGACTGAATGTTTATTTCCCTCCAAATTCATATGTTGCAACCTATTACCCAGTGTGGTGGAGGCTGAGCCTTTAGAGGTGATTATGTCAGGAGAGCTGTTCTTTTATAGGACATCAATGAAATTTATAAAAAGGGACCTCCCTTATGCCTGGTGCCTTACGAAGACACTACAAAAAGATGGCTATCTACGAACCAGGAAGCTGGCCTTTACCATACATTAGACCTACCAGAGCCTTGATCTTGGATTTTTCATTCTCCAGCCTGTGAGAAACTGGTGTTTATAATCACTCAATCTATGGTATTTTGTTAAAATTGCTTGAAAAGACTAAATAGTGAGTTATATTTATAAATATGTACCATACTAGAAACTGAGGCTCGGAAATTTTTAGAAATGTGCTTCTTAATATATTTAAAATTAATTATATTCAACTCAATAACAAAGCATTTTATGAAAAATGAATATATTTTTCCAAACTAAAATTATTAAATAATGAAGATGCTATTTATATTTTTACAAAATTCTTTCATATCTGGCATAATAGAGTTGAGCTGTATTCTAATATTTGTTTCTGTCCTATTTTTTCCAATCTGTTTCAATATCAAATATCATGTAGACCCTAAAAAGCTACACTCCCCTGTACTTGGACAGTAATTTTACAGTACTGTCCCAGATGACTGTCAATATTCATCAGAAACCTCAGTTTTAAGATATTTTATTTAATGTTCAATGTTTTACTTAGCATACTCCCTCTAGTTTCTACTTAATCATCCATAAGTATGACCTAATTTCTATCATCTAGCCAACATCTTTCTTAATTTCTTCTTCATTTTAACTTGTGAAAATTATGTCAAAATATCTGTCATTGTTAATAAGCTCAATAATACTACATACAGACTAGTCCATTAGAAATTAGGATAACAAAAATAAAAAGTTAAGATATGTGTGTAGAAGTGAGAGAAAGAGATTGACTTTAAATAATTGGTCTCCACAATTGTGGAGTCTTGCAAATCTAGCAGGCCAAGTAGCTGGAAACAGACAGGCGTGGACAGTGCACTTAGGGGTACAAGTTTTATAGGGCAGGCTGGAAATTCAGGTAGGGATTTCATTGTTACCTTCCTGAGGCATAATTCCTTGTTCTGTAGAAAACCTCAATTTCTTTTTGTAAGTCCTTCAAGTCAGTGACTGAGGCCTACCTGCATTGTAGAGGTCAATCACTTTTGTTTATTGTCAACTGACTAAATATTAATCACCTCTATAAAATACCTTCACTGCAACATCTAGATCAGCATTTGACTCAACTGTACACCATAGCTTAGCCAAGCTGACACATTAACTCTTGTATCATCTTAATATATGTTTTTACCAAATTGATGCATCCATGGAAATATGTTTAACATTTATTGTGTTTTTTGCATTAGCACAAACTCATTTTATCTTTCTTCACCTTTGTCTACTTTCCAATTTTTCAAATGTGACTTGAATGTTCCAAGGTTTACAGCCTGAAAAGGTGTAGAGGAGGTAGAAAAGAAAAAAATATATTAACAGTGCATCAAATTTGATTACCTCTACTTTAAAACAGTTTGCAAACAACAGTGTTCATTGCAATAAAGGAAAAGAGATGGATAGGAGAAAGCCTAAAATAGCTCAGGTTGTTGAAATAGGAAAAATAATGATGATTAAAAACATACCTACATTAGCCATAAGAAACAATTGAAATGTTTTGGAGTCATGACAAAAATAATAATTACAATAAAAACTACTTCTACTGTTAAATTATTTGAATATTCTTATATACCTTTAAACAATGGTTAATTTTTGACTCTTCTCTAGAAAGTTCTACATATAAAGCTGCCCTACATAAAAGTAATTTAAAACAATTGTTTCTATTAAATATGTTGGCTTCACATTTTCTCATTTGTATGCAAATATTATGTTTTCTTTTTTTACTTTCTGAGAAATAACCATTTTTCATTAGTTAATTATGCCTCTAAGGAAGAAAAATCCCAGGGCCAAAACAAAGCAATAATTTAAAGCTAAAGTAAAATTATAAATTCCAAAAAGTGTTATTTAAAAGTTAGATTTACATGTACACCTTCAAGTCTTTTATTAATACCTAAACATGCCAAGAAAAAATCCCACATGATTTAATTATGAATCAAATTTTTCTACTTAGAAAATGTGACTATTTCTACATATCAGATCAATAATACATAAATAAATTCTCAATCTACATTCTGTGGTTTAGTTTGAATAACAGAACAGAAGGTATTTTTCGCTTAATTGTTTGGGCAGACCTTTTGATTTTTTTTAAATATGGAAAGTAGTCAGCTGACCTGGAATCAGAGATGTTAGTGAATTTGTACATGTACACTTGTTTTGCAAAGTTTTGATAAAAGATTTATCTTAAATTTTCTATTAATTACCTTATCAGAGCCTAATGAATAAAAACCCAATTGTTTTGATAATTCCCAACAATATTTATAGTAAAATGGAATTATTGTTTCAGGTACCATTTTTATAAATATTATGTAAATAGTAAATCATCTCACAATATAATAAGGAGCCTTTCAATGAAAAGTTATTCAACATTGAGCAAGTCATTTAGACTTCCAGCCTCAGTGTTGTTACTGGTTAGAGAAACTTTTGCGTTTGTTTAACAATCTTTAAAATGTGATTCTATGGAGATATTCAAAATTACTTTAAATGGCACATAAGCTTAAATTCTGAATTTCATATGCAGATGCTTCATTATAGGTATCAAGATAAATGTAGTTTTAACTAATGCTGAGTATAAAAATCAATGACCATGTATTAAAAAAATATTGGTCTAAGCACAGCTCAAATGACCAATGATCATCTTAGGAGTGCTCTTACATTTACAATATTTCTTAAGGAATGCAACATTGTGGTATCCTAAATGGACTATCATTCTTCATTTCCAAAAGAAAAGGAAATTTATTTTACTAAATAAATTGTGCACATCCGTGTCTAGAAAGTCATATAACTGAATCTATAAAAATGCATAGAAGAAATAGTAATGCACTAGAACTTTTACAGTGATTTAAACAATCGTGTTGTATATAATGCTAAAATGAGGTAAAGTATAGGTTTACAAAGGACAAACCTTTAGAAAATACATAATATACAGACATATTTGGCAATATTTTATGTACTTAGTTTGAGGATAGATTGCATTATCAAGTGGAGAATTCTTTTTTTAACATTTAGCTCTAAATTTCACTGAATATACAATGGCTTCTTCACTATTAAATCAAAGTATAGACCTAGTGGGCATTTATATCACATATTTCCTACCATCAATCAATATACATAATCTATTCATAAGTATCAGAAGCTATTTTCTCCAAAAAATGTCCTTTTAATACAGTTTTCAGAAAGTTTTTTTCTTTTAGTAGTCAAATAGAAAATATTTTATTTTTGTGGGCCATGTGGTCTCTGTGACAATTCCTTCATAATATCATTGTAGCCAAAAAATGGACATAAACATTACATAAAGAATAAATGCATTTGTTGTCCAATGAAACGTTATTTATGATAACAAGTCTTAGGTCAAAAGAGCCCTTTGAAGCCGGGCGTGGTGGCGCACACTTGTAATCCCAGTACTTTGGGAGGCGGAGACCGGAAGATCCGGGTTCGCGGCCAGCCTCAGCTCTCTCACTCTCTCTCTCTCTCTCTCTCCCTGTCTCTCTCTCTCTCTCTCTACTTAGTGAGGCCCTCCGCAACTTCGTGAGACCTGGTTTCAAAATAAAGGATAAAAAATAGGGCTGGGGGTGTAGTGCGGAGGTAGAACGCCCCTGTGTTCAATCCCCGGTATCGAAAAAAAAAAAAAAAGAGCCCTTTGGGTTTGATTTTGAATTCTGACAAAATTTAGCCCACAAGTTGTAGCTTGCTGATTCCTTTAAATACAATAGAGCATATAATACTGAAAATTATTTCTATGAATATTTTATTGACTATTTCTCACACACAAAACCAATTCTAACATTAATAAGTATCAACATAGTATTTTTCTAGTTTATACAACTTCCATGTAATTATATCCCTATTAGTCTATAAATGCTAGCCATTTTATTCTAATGATTTACATCTAATGAAAAATAGAATATTTTCAGCCAGGCACAGTCATACACACCTGTACTTCTGGTACTTGGGAGGCTGAAACAGGAAGATAGCAGATTCAAAGCCAGCATGTCATAACTTAGCTGGGGGTGTAGCTCAGTGGTAGAGTATCTCTGAGTTCAATTCCCAGTACCACAAAAAAAAAATGGAACATTTTCATACCTTAGATGTTTTCCTTCATTATTTAAACCTCCAGGGAGAATAAGAAAAGATAATTTCAGGCAACAAAACATGTGAATGCAGAAAATGAGTTTTAAGACTAGTTATAGACCACTCAGTGGCACTGAAATAATTAGATCCTAGGTTTATTATATTCAAGTGTAAAACTAGTACTTCACAAATTGTCTCTTTTCTATTAAGAACTTGGTCTTGAAAAAGGTGAGCCATAACCAATATTGGGCTTAATTATCAGCCTCTCATATGGGCAATTACTTGAGGATTTTTTTAGCATGTTTTCCTCCTAATTATGCATGTTCTTACTGATAAAATCACAATAAACAAAACTCTCAAACCTAAATCTCTTTTAGACTTTTTTTTTGCACCATAAGGAATAGTGAATCAATTTCTCCTTTCTTCAAACAGAAACAAAAAATAAAATAAAATTAGTCAGCTGCATAATTGATGGTCACTGGTTAATGGAGCAAAAAAAAAATCATAACAGCAAAAAATGCTTCACAGACTTTAAGAGAAGAAAGGCTAACGTTGTTGCATCTTATTACCCAAAAATGTGTCTCAGACATAAGAAGCGCATGCTCTGGTAGAACATTGAAAAAGGTAAGGCTCTATGTCTTTTGTAAAACAGCTTGGTTTTTCATGCAACTTTAAAATATTATACATGGCACATTATTGTAAGAATTAGTTTGAATTTTCATCAACCTCTATTTGTATATGTGCTGCCATGATCAGTGGAAAATCAAAGGCAAATGGGCTTATCGTGGAAAACTGGGATTGTAGCCACTAGTGATCTCTAGAGGTAAATCTACATGAGAGTAGTTGGTGGGATGTGGAGACAAACTGAGCTAATGTTCCTTTAGCTGGCCTTAGTATACAACAAAAGGTAAAGTGTTAAGACCTGAAAACGTGACAGATTTCAAACTCAATTTATTTTTCCAACTGTGTATACTTCTGGAGATACAAAGGTGACTAAGCCATGGATGATCCCCTTAAAGAATCCAGTAGGTAAGATGAGTCATAGCTATCATAAGACACAGCAGGACATGATGGAGAGGCCAAAGAGAGAAAGATGTTAAATGGAGAGGGTAAATAGGAACTGTGTCTGTAAATCTGGGTGCTCGCAAAATGAATACTTTGTCAACTGAGCTACAACTGGTGTCCGTTATGCACTTTCACTTAGGGACATCCTGTGTGCAGCATATCTATGTCTATATCTATGTCTACATCTATAATTATATCTATATCTATGTCTATGACTACGTCTACGTCTACGTCTACATCTACATCTACATCTACATCTACATCTACATCTACCTCTATATCATCTATCTATATCTATATAGAGAGAAAACAGAGAAAAATATGAAATAAATAAATGTTCCTGCATGAGAGAGACAGGCAAAACAAGCCAAAATACAAATTTTAAAATACAGACTATTTGAGCCTGGCGTGGTGATGTACCACTGTAATCCCAGTATTTGGGAGGCTGAGACAGGAGGATCACAGGTTCCAGGCCAGGCTGAGCAACTTAGAATCTCAGCAACTTAGCATGATCCTGTTTTAAAATAAAAAATAAAAAGGCCTGTGGGTGTAGCTGGAAGGTAAAAATGCGCCTGGGTTCAATCACCAATACCTCTCCCCCAAAATAGACTATTTGACAATTTTAAAGAAAATAAAACTAGCTATTTTATGAAATGTTCATAATTTGGCTAGATCTCACACTTCCTCATCATTAGATTCTAGTAATCACTTTTTGGCAAAATACCATAAAAGTACTGCTGTGCCATGCTCAGTGCATTGTATTAGTATATATGACATTTTGTCATTGGTGATGTTAACTTTTATTACCTGATTAATGCGGTGTCTGTTACAGTTTTCCATTATAAAGTGGCTTTTAATTTTTCCCCAATAAAAATCTGCAGGAAGTAATTTGGGACTACGTAAATACCTTATATTTTATCATATTTTTGTCAGTTTTAGCATTCGTCAATAATGTTACTTTTTTGGGGGGAGGACGGGGGAGCTGGGGATTGAAACCAGCCTCACACACATTGGGCAAGCGCGATGCCACTGAGCATTCTACCAACCCTGCATTGATCATTTTTGACAGCAAAAATTGCAACTACTATGGTTGTCAAATTGTCACTTTTCCATTTTCATCACTCCTTCTGCATTTTTAGGTTGGGAGTACACTGCAAAGAGAAGCTTTCCCTTCAGTGACATGTATTTATTTATTTATTTACTTATTTATATCAGTATGATTCATGTGTTCTTCTTTTATTTAGGGGTTCCAATGTGTTACTGTTACTATTTGCTTGATGTTGAAATAGTCCCCAGTTTGGATTTGGGGAGTTCTCTGTGTTGATTCTTGCTTTCCCTTCTTTGATCATTTCCTTATTGACCCAAACTCTGAGAAAATGTCAAGATCATGAAATGCAAAGTAAGAATAAAGGGCCTTTCCAGATTAAATTAAATACAAAAGACAATTGAATTCAACATGTATTCAGGGATCGAATCCTAAATAAGATTGTTTCTTTTTCTATTAAATAAATTAGTAAGCATTTGATAAAATTTATAATAGTTATAGAATAAATAATATCTTAATATGAATTTCCTGACTTTTGCAATTATGCTGTACTTATATAAGAGAATGAGCTGTTTATAGGATATAAATATTAACATATTAATAATTGGGAATAGCATGTGGAGAAGCCTAGTACTCTCTTGAATCTTTTAATTAAGGATAAAAATATTCTAAAATTAAACCATAATAGTAATAATAAACACAGGTTCTGAGGTCTGGGGTTTAGATGAAACCCTTGTGCACACAAGTACATATACCTCCATCTGCACATGTCTTCCTTCAGAACCAGAGGACACATTATTTGAAACTGGTTTTTTGCTAGTTTATGACTTTAGAGCGTAACCACTACAATATACAAGAACTATGCTCTTAATGTCTTATTTATTGATTTGCTTGGCTTACTTATTTACTTATTAGTTTGGACATAATCCAGGCTTTGAGGAAAAAAGAAAATATAATGCCTCAACTCTTCTTTTGTTTAGGAAAGGAAACTATGAATGGTAACAAAAATTTAATGCTTATCATAGAGCTATCATAGATAAATTAGTTAATAGTGCTTAATCTCAAATTCTATATTACATATGAAGTAATATTCTTTGTTCCTCAACAGCAATATAAATGTAAATAGGAACAGTATAGATTCTGATATAATGAGACAATTAACACTTCAGAAATTATAGTGATATGTGTAAGTGAATATTAAGTAAATAAAATAACAGATTGCATTAAAATGTGATACATTTACTTCACTTTTTACTTTAAATGCTTGAACAGAGTTGTATTCCTAAACATCTTTGCTTCCCAAGACTCAATTATTTCTTAAAATAGTTATTTTCCTAGAGAAGTTTTTTGATGTATTATATTTACAAATGACTTTAACACAGATATTTTGCCAAAAATATAAATTTCTTGGCAATGGCTCCATTTTTGATAACTATACAGAACACATTTTATAATACTTAAAAATTACTTCACACTATTAAGAATAATTCAAGGCCGTTCAATTTACCAAGTCGAAAGACGCATATGTAAATAGGTATACCAAGGGGATGCCATTTATTCTCAGCTTTAGGACCAGAGTCAAGTTAATGTCAATTATTAGATTCCAAGGTCATTACGAAAGATTCTTCTCTTTTAAAACACATTCTGAGATATAAAAAAAATTCTTGTATATGGTTATTATAAAAGACATTTACAAATCCTATGAATTCAGACTTAAACGATTTTGGCATATATGTGATTTGTGCATTTAATCAAGCTTATGGGTAAAACATCTATAGTTTTTATTATAGTCTCAAGTGCGACTATGGTGCATATATGTGTGATATGGTCAATTCATATTTTTAGCATAATGAATTCCTCAGAGCACTTTAAAGATATTGCAGAGACCCTTAAGAATAAAGCAATTGGGATTGCTTTCCTTACCAAGGGAAATTTAATAATCAGCAAAGTATGTAAACATGGTAACCATCAGACTAGAATAAAATTTAAAATGCATGACACATAGAAGCCTCTAAATTTTATAATTTATAAATGATGCTTAAGGGTAAATAAAATTAAAATAAATATGACCTTCTATTTAACTGCACAAAGATCATAGAATAGTTCAAAATATGCCTATAGCAATGAAAAATTAACTTGAAAGCAATAAAAATTATCCCAAAACATGGTAGCTCTGGTAACTTACATTGAGGCAACTAAATGAAGTGGGATGAGCACTCTGTTGTAGGTATGGGCCCTGTGATAGACTTTAAAAAGTGTTTTATGTCATAAATGGGACCAAAAAGATGACTTCTTTGAATCCTATAAATCAAGAAAATAATACAATGGCAAACAGGTAAAGGAAATAAAATCCTAAGCCTCCACATAACATGTAGTTTCTGCAAAAAGCTGGTCAGAAAAGAACTCATATCATAAAACGATGTATGATATTTAAACAATAACTTACAAAATACAAAAAAGAAACTACAAATATCTGATGAGAGAGTCTGAATCCAAAAATAGTTGATAAAGAAACTTCAAAAAAAATGTGTTGCTGAGAGCGCAAAAGAGACAAAAGTTCAAGAAAGAAACGACAGCCATCAGAAAGAGAGGATTGTGGTTCAGCAGATATCAAGAAGAAATTATACCAGAAAATTAAGTCATTACATTGTAAACAAGAAAATGAAAAATAGTGCTGAAAATATCAAAAGCATAGAGTACTGGCTTGAGAAAGCTATGAAAACAAAATAAAAATGAGAAAAGTTTTAAGAGATTATATAAGCAAATATGTATATTTGCATACATATATATTTGTATAAAGATAGATGATAGATCTCTAGAATATTCATAATATAGTCATATGAAGGGGCAAAATGAACAAATTGAACAGAGCAAATTTTTTTTTAATTTTTAATTTAAGTAAAAACTACAACTAAAGGTCACTTGAAACTCCTGAGAAAAAGGTATGTTTCCTAGGATATATTTCCAAAGGTGAAGGTTTGGCACACTCTTAATTATCTCAAAATAAAAAGAGATGAACTTGAAGGAGATAAACTTGTTTTGAGTTCATAAACATCTAATCATGAATATGTGAAAAATCAGATGGCTATAAATTAGCTCATAATAATAAACAAAACTAGAAAACAGTATTGCAAAGTCCACATATTTTTTCTCTGAAGAAAATGTGAAACTTTTTTTATTACCCAGAATGTCATTTATTTATAAATGTAACATTTATATGTTCTTCATTTTTTGTTTATTTGGATTTTTTTTGTTTTGTTTTGGGTGCTGGGTATTGAACCCAGGGGCATTATACCTCTGAGATATAACCCCAGCTCTACTTTATTTTCTTATTTTGAAACAGATTCTCACTAAGTTGCTGAGGCTGGCCTCAAACCTGCAATCCTCTTATCTCAGCCTCCCAAGTACTGAGAGTACAAGTGTGCGCCACCATGTCCAACTAAAATTTATATATTCTTGACAGATAAAAGTAAAGAGAACTTACTTAGTTTTGCAGATCCTTAAAGGCACTACTAAATGACAGGTTATCATGAGATGACTGTAATTCAGAAATATCTTCAGGATCCTACTTCTGTTTCTATTCATGCCCCGTCTGCAGTTCCTTCCTCTAATGAAATTTCGAATACCTCAAAGTCATTTATTACCTTTGGAATTAATATCTTACAAACTCCTATTATTGTTGGTATTTTGACCTCCTCCAATGAATCACTAATGTTCTTCATGGACTCTAGACTGTAAATCCTTTCCAGAAGGTTTTCAAATTTCTTTGCCTAGATCTAACAGAAAGCAACATCTATGGCAGCTATGACCTTACAAAATATATACCTGAAACAGAAAGACTTGACTTTTGAAATTACTGCTTGATCTGTGCATTGCAGAATGGATGTTGTGTTAGCAGGCATGAAAACAACGGTAATCGCATTGTGCATCTCCACATAGCTCATGGGTGGGTGACCAGGTGCATTGTCAATGAGTAGTAATTTTTTGAAGGGAATCTCTCTCTCTGAGAAGTAGGCCTCAACAGTGAACTTGTGCATGTATGTCACCATCACTATGAAATATACTTTGATGTGAAACTACAATGCAGCAATGAAAGCATTAAAAGTAAAAAAATAAAGAGGAAATCATATTTAGTAAATTATGTAAACAGATGTGCTGTCATCCAGGTTCATGGTTCCATTCATAGAGCACCAGCACAGAATATTTCATAAAATGCTTAAGGGCCTTAATGTTAAATCAACATTGATTTCAACTTAAAGTCACCAGCTGCATTAACCCCTAACCAAACAGTCTGCCTATCATCTGAAGTTTGAAGTTCAGGCACTGACTTCTCTCTAGCTATGAAAGCCCTTGATGGCATCTTTCTCTAATAGAAAGCTGTTATGTATACATTGAAAATCCATTGTTTATTGGAGCCACCTTCATCAATTAGTGTAGCTAGATCTTCTGGATAACTTGCTTCTCATTCTTAATAGTGCTAGCTATGCCACCTTGGACTTTCATGCTATGGAGATGGCTTCTTTCCTTAAACCTCATCAATCGACCTCAATACATTTCAAACTTTTCTTTTAAAGCTTCCTCAGCCCTCTCAGCACTCATAGAACAAGAAAAGAGTTAAGTCCTTGTCCTAGATCAGGGTAAGGCTGTTTGACTTCCATATTGTTTGGGCTTTCATGGGAATACAACATCATCATTATTTTTATTATTTGGTACTGGTGATTGAATTCAGGGGCATTCTACCTTAGAGCCAACTCACCCCTCCCCTTTCTTTTTAAAACAGGGTCTTTTTAAGTTGCTCAGAGTCTCCCTACATTGCTGAAGCATGCCTGGAATCCATGACCTTCCTGTCTCAGCCTACGAAATATAGGGATTACAAGGGTGCGCCACCGTGCCCAGTGCACATTAAATTTTCTTCGAGAACTTTCCTTTATTCATACTTTTATTGGTGCATTATAGTCTCATATCATAATGTTGTTCAAACGATGATAGTGGCATACATGCACACAGCACTTGGTGAGCTTCCCACCGGCTCCCTCCCCACTCCCCCTTTCCCCATACAAAATATTGACATTGGCATTGGTATTCTCACATAATGTAGATAATGTCAGTGGAAATGTTTCCTTCATTAATTCTCCCTCTCTCCCCTCTTTCCCCAAAACCACTTTCCTCACTCCACTGGAGTTTCTCCTCCATTATCTAAAGTCCCTCTTACATCCTAATTACTCCCTAGCTTCTGCATATGAGAGAAAACATATGACCCTTCACTTTCTGTGACTGGCTAGTCTCAATTAACATAATATTATCCAGGTATACCCATTTTCCTGCAAATGACATAATTTTGTTCTTTTTTACTGCTGAGTAGAATTCCATTGTATGTATATCCCATAATTGCATAACCCATTCATCTGTTGATGGACACCTGGGTTGGTTCCATAATTTGGCTATTATGAATTGTGCTGCTATAAACATGGATATCCATGTATTACTATAATATTCTGATTTCAGTACCTTTGTAAAGGTACCCAGAGTGGTACAGCTGCATTCACAATTTGAATGTGCAAGAGGCCTAGTATTTAGCCGATCTCAGTTTTTCACATACTTTCCTCCAAACTTAACCATTTCTAGCATTTGATTTGAAGGAAGAGACTTGAGACTCTCCCTTTCACTGGAACGCTTAGAGGCCATTGTAGTATTAATTGGCTTAATTTCATTGTTGTGGTCTATCAAGGAATACAGAGGCACAAGATGATAAGATAGATGGGTGGAAGACTGGTCATTGAAGCAGTCAAACCAAACAACATATATAGATTAAGTATGCTGTCTTAGGAAATGTCCATGACACCCAAAATAAACACAGTAGTAAGATCAAAGGTCAATGATAACAGATCACCAAAACATATATAGTGATAATGAAAAAGCTTAAAATATTGCAAAGATTATCAAAATGTGACATGGAAACATATCATGAGCATGTTGTTGAAAAATGGCATCAATTAGCTTGCTTGATTCAAGGTTGCCACAAACCTTCAACTTGCAAAAAGCACAGTATCTGAGAAGCACAGTAAAGGGAAGCACAATCAAATGAGTTGTGCCTGTAGAGACGGACAGATTTAATGTGCGTTCATATCAAAATGCTCCTTTATACACAAGATAGAAGGAATCATCTGCATACGGATTTTAGCAAACACATCACACCATCAGAACTTGCAATTCTGGTAGGCATCGGCAACTTGCCAACAGTAGTTGTCACATTTCCAAACGCAAGTGGGAAATTGGATGCACCCTCATATCTTACATAGCATAGCAATGTAACCTGTTTTAAAGAATTTTTATCTTTGCCATTATGATTGATAAAAAATGCATCTAAGTTAAATTCTCATATTTCCTCTTGTGTGAATTCTTTTTCTTTTTTCTTTTTTCTTTTTTTTTTTTGCGGTACCAGGGATTGAACCCAGGGGCGTTCTACCTCCGCGCTACGCCCCCGGCCCTATTTTTTATACTTTATTTTGAAACCGGGTCTCACAAAGTTGCAGAGGGCATCACTAAGTAGAGAGAGAGACAGAGAGAGAGAGAGAGAGAGAGAGACAGAGAGAGAGAGAAAGAGCTGAGGCTGGCCTCGAACCCGGATCCTCTGGTCTCTGCCTCCCAAAGTACTGGGATTACAAATGTGCGCCACCACGCCCGGCCTCTTGTGTGAATTCTAGCATTCTGTTCAGGTTTGGTAAAGCCTTGGTCTTAACTTGTAGAAGCTCCTTATATAACAGGTACTTTAATTATTAGACAATGATATAGACAATAATATATTTTAAACATTTCTATTTATTATTTAAATAAAATTATTTCTATTTATTATTTAAATTTTCTATTCATTCTATTCAAATAATTTTCCAACTGATAAATATAAATACAATATTTTGTCATTATTGGGTTCTGATATACAGATAATTTTGTTAGGTTCAAATTTAACAGTTTTTTTTATTAAGTTTTCTGGTCCTGGGCAATACTTAGCAGAGCTGTTTGAGGTTTGAAGTTTTATATCTAAACCTTTTATCTTTATACATAGACGTCTCTATTGCTGTATGCTTTCTATTACTAATGTGGTCTTCTTTATCAATATATATTTTGGGGGTATTGGGGATTGAACCCAGGGCATTCTACCACTGAAGCTAAACCCCCAGACCTTTTAGTTTTGAAACAGGGCCTCACTGAGTTGCTGTGAGCGGGCCTCGAACCTGTATTCTTCCTTTCTAAGCCTCCCTAGTACTGGGATTACAGGCATATGCCACCATGCCAGGCTTCTTTCTTCTTCATTTAAATATATAATATCTCTGCTTTTTAGCTTGCTTTTGTAATTGAAGCAGGAAACAAGTTTCATTTTAGAAGTTGTACAGATACTGGGTATTAAGTTCATTCAGATTCATTCAGATGTTTGGCCTATTCATAATATGCTATATCTATTATTTTTTTTCCTAGTCTTTCTCCATTTATTAATTTATGTATTTACTACTTAATTATTTATGGAACTGGGGATTGAATTGAATCCATGGTTGTTGTACCACTGGGTACACCCCCATTTTATTTTTTATTTTGAAACAGGGGCTCTCTAAATTACTGCGTGCTGGCCTCGAACTTGCAATTCAATTGTCTCAGCCTCCCAAGTGCTGGGATTACAGGCTGCAGCACCATACCTTCCTCCATTTTTTTCAGATTATACTGTGGATTCACTTGTTGGTATCATATTCCCTTAAGTGTTGGGACTGTGTAATGTCAGTATCTGATAGATTTTAACTTTATGCATTAGTTTTATTTCTTTCAAATTATTCTGCCTGTCCTGAATGGCTTATTTTTGCAATTGGTTTTATAATCAAATAGTTTATTAGATTTATATTATTTTTCCTATTTCTTCTTTCTTCCTTTTTTATTGGTACTGGTGATCAAACTCAGTGGTGCTCTACCAATGAGCTACACCCCAATCGCTTTTTATTTTTTATTTAGAGACAGGGTCTCACTCATTTGCCCGGGTAGGCCTCGAACTTTTGATCCAATTGTCTTAGTCTCACACCTCAGCCTCCAAAGTAGCTAGGATTATGGGTGTGCACCACCAGGACTGGTTTCTTTCTTCTTTTAGTAGTGATTATTTCAATGTTTTTTATTCAGTGTTATTCTAGTTTTAGAGATAGATAGATGATAGATAGATAGATGATAGATAGATATAGAGATTTAGAGATATATTTATATATAGATAAAGATTGAGGAGATATTATGCATTATTTTTATTTTATTAAGACTTCTTATAGTAAATAGTAAAGCACTAACATTATATTTTAGTACCTACAAATGTAATTAGGTTTTTTATTAAATAACACCTTAAAATATATGAACCCAGTATATTATGCATGAAATTATGAGTTTTTCAACTTATTTTGAAAGTCAAAATTAACCTATGGTTTTTGTTATTTTTTTTAGGGAAGGGGTTTGGTATTAGATCTTGTCATATATCAGGAAAAAAAGTATTTGAAATGTTGTTCTTTATGCTAAAAACTTCAATTCCGTTGAAATTTTGTTCCTGAAGGCTGTGTCTCTCTGTATGTTGACCTGATGGTGCATACAGAAAACAATATTTATAGAGCATACCTGGGTAAACAGGTAAGGCTTATAGAAGCCTGAAGCAAATAGCTCAAGAGCTCGAACAGGTGCCCCAAGCCACGACTGGCCAATCCACTGACAAGAAGGCACCTTTGAAACATGTATAGCTGTTTACTGCTGCACACAATTTTGCTGGGGCAAAGTAGTCCACCCTATGCCTTAGATATTTCCTATTATTCCAAGATATTCTAAAACATACTGAATTTTTATTTATTCTATTTTATTATTTTTATTTCTGTTTGAATGTTTCATTTATTTGGGCGTCATTGAACATTTAAAATTCCTTATCTGTCAAATGTAATGTTTCAAATACTTAGAACAAAGCAATGCAACTTCACATTACAATGTAATTTCATCATCACCTTTTTCTCAGTCTATGGTGACATCGCCAATTCACTAATGGCGCACCAGCTAGGTTTGAAGTTTTTGTGACCAACGATGCTGGATCTGGATGCTAAATAACATTTAAAACTGTATACGAACATGTTGGACAAAGATAATCTTAGCCAACATTATATCAGAATTATTTCAATAATCTAATTGCTGGTGCTCCTCCTTTCTTCCTTACCTTCCTTTAATCTAGTAGCATCCAAAGTTATTTAAGATACTCTTTCCTGACTTCACTTTCGACTCAAAATATTTCAGTTCATTGTAAATATTTCAACTTATTTTAAATGGTTTCTTTCAGATCTCTGTGTCTTCCTATATTTGAAGGCCAGATGTTAGATTCCAGTTTTGCGTATTGTTTGTTTTGAAGACAACGTAGGAACATGCTGAGAAGTCGGCTCAGTCAGTCAACTTTGGAATATGCTTTTCTAAATACTTCTCATGTTATTGTCATTTTGACACAGTTTATTATTTGTTTGTATTATAAATACCTTATGCATTTTAATATAGTCAAATATTTTATTTTTATCACTTTTTTGTTTTCATTCTATCATAGAAACATCTTCCGCACCTGCAGTTTATACAAGCGTTCTTCATATTTGCTTGCAGTGTTGAGATATTTCTCCTACCTCAGTGTCTTCAGTAAAACTTGAATTTACTTATGTAAAACATGTATGATACCTAAGTTCATTTGCTCTTCGAACATTCTAATACCCACAAACAATTTACTAAATAACACTGCTTCTCACAGAGTTAGAATGCTACTTTTAATACCAAGTTCCCATCTATTCTTGGGTATGTTTTCGTTATTTCTGTTTTCGTTAATCTATTTGTCTATCCTCAGACCGACATTATCTTTTCTAAATATATTAACATTATAAACATTAATATCTGGTAAGGCTAATCTCCTACCACGAGCTTTTGCTTCCAAATAGTATACTTTTATCATGAATTTTCTTCAATGAATATTTAATAATTGGTTCACTAGGTAATATAAAACAAAAATAATAATGAGCCTCATACATTAGAATTCTAAATAGAATTATATTATAATATAGTTATTGGGAATTACTGTGGACACTCTTAACTTTTCCATTTATCCAGTGTGATCTTAAAAAAACAGTTTTCCTTTTTCATATAAATATTGTATATTCATTAAAATTTTATTTTCACTTATTTACTTATTATACATAAAATTTCCTCACTTTTATGTTAGCAACATGTAAATGATTATACAAGAAATATATGTGTATGCATATACATATACAACATATGTTCAGGCACATTCATATATTAATTTAGCCTCTTAATTTTCAGACATATAAAAGTACCTTTGATTGATAATTATGCATTCATTGTTAAAATGTCTATACTGTTTATCGAGATATTTGAAACATAACTTACCAGTTTTTAATCTCTATAACACAGTTAAATCATGGGGTAGTTGGCAGTAGCCAAGTGGCTTTGTTTTTTTCTCAGTGTTTTGGCATTCCTAAAATTAGGTGGGAACTTTCTCTCCTATCTAATTAGCATAGCAACCATTATTAGGTGCCTGCCTTAGGAATTAATGCTCATGCATGTGGTTATCTTTGCCAGCTGCATGTTGTTGTAAACCAAGGCAAATAGCTCCCACATATGCACTGTAGAAACTCAGAAGTCATACTTCCCTAAAATTACATCATTCTCCACCCTCGCCTTGAGCCATTTGCTCTATAATTCTGCATGTTGTCAGTTTCAAGTTCCAACTGTCTCTGGGAAATTGGAGAGGAAGTTGCTACACTGAAGCAAGGCCTATTAAATGACATGATCCTCCATGATTTCTGCTGGCTCTGTAGTCCCTTTTGTCTAATGGGCACAAGTTTCCTATTTAAAATCTACAATGGCAATACCGTTGTCCTTAGCTTGCTATCCAGGTGAGCATGAGCAAGGCACTTTGTATATATCACTGGTGACTTTCGCAGTCATTCATTTTGCCCACAGCATTCCCACCTAATATATTTCTTCTTGTCTTCATGTTCTGTTAGTTCCAGAGATGAAAGTTAAAAGCTCAATTTTGTTTCTAGCGAATAGCAAGAAAGTCTACAAATCAATAAGTAAAAGACTGACAACCCAATATAAAATCTGTAAAAGATGTGAACAGAGATGTCACAAGAGAGAATATCCAAAAGGCCAGTAGGTATGTAAAAAATCACTTCTCATAGAAGTGCAAATTACATCTACAAAGCAATACCATACACATCCGCCAGATGTCTCAAATTTAAAAAGAATGGCCATCATTGTCAAAGATGTCCAGCAACTTGCTTGTTCACACATTTCAGGTGACAGTAAAGCCACATTCAAGCTCTATGTGGCCATATCTCATAGAATTAAACATGCACTAGCCGGGCGTGATGGCGCACGCTTGTAATCCCAGTACTTTGGGAGGCAGAGACCGAAGGATCCGGGTTCGCGGCCAGCCTCAGCTCTCTCTCTCTCTCTCTCTCTCTCTCTCTCTCTGTCTCTCTCTCTACTTGGTGAGGCCCTCCGCAACTTCGTGAGACCCGGTTTCAAAATAAAGTATAAAAAAATAGGGCCGGTGGTGTAGTGCGAAGGTAGAATGCCCCTGGGTTCAATCCCCCATACCGCAAAAAAAAAAAAAAAGAATTATGCACTCCTCTAAGCTTCAGCAATACCACCTCATCACATATATCTGAAAGAAAAGAGTGCCTGTATTCTCCAAAACACATCTATGAGTACACTCTTCTGAGTAGAATCATCACACTTTTATTCACATGGTCAAAACATGAAAACAATCAAGTGCCCCACAAGAGTAAAATGTATGGATTAAACATATTGTATAAAATTAATAAAAGAACAAATTACAACAGCATGTATAAATTTCACAGAAAGCAGGTGAAAAGAAAGAAGCTAGTTACAAAAGAGAACATATTTTATGATAATTTTTTTTTCAGTGGTACTGGGGAATGAACCCAGGGACACTCTACCACTGAGCTACAACCCCAACCCTTTTTATTTTTAATTTTTGAAACCATTCATTGGCCTTGAACCTGAGATCCTCCTGTCTCAGCCTCCCAAGTACTGGGATTATAGGCTTGCACCACAATGCTTGGAACTCTATTATACTTTTATATGTGGAGATGGAGGTGTTGTTTTGGAAGGAACCATAAAGTAACTGTCCTGGATTCCATAAATGTTCTAAATCTTGATATGGGAAGTGATTACATGGTATTACTATATAAAGTTAGTTGAATAGTTTAATAAGATCACCACACTTTATGTAGTTATTTATTGTGCACAACTAAAATAAAGCTTGGTGAGTGTGGGTCCTGGCAATGACAAAGGTTTTATCTGGAGGGCTTTACTCAGCACCCCCTCCCTGCACTGGACTCCAGTGCAACCAGTGTATTTCAGTCCTTAAAGGGGAATAAAGTCCAAGAGACCACTGGGTTGGTTCAAGTAAAGATCCCACAGGGCATCAACAAAGCCAGTGATGCAGTTTCCTGCTACTATCCTCTAGTTATGGAACAAAAGTCAGAGATTCCACACCTAAGTTGTGCCCAGTGATTATTTTTGGCTATAAGCAGGTTTCTCTACCTATGGACAGTTTGCAGTGAGTTATTGAGATGTATGCTTTTAAATGAAACAGGATGTGGAGACTTTCAGGATCTCTTTGTCCTAAGGACCTCAAAAGACCACAGACATGGCTATCCACTATGATAAAGGTCATCATCTTGTCAGATTTGTAAAGAAAAGTGACATCTTTTGGGGTGTGTCACTATAGACCCTCTGTTCCAGAGATCCTTGGTAGTAGCTTGAACAAAAGAAAAAGAGGTGAGGATGAAGGGTACAAAGGAGAGAAGGACTTTTGATTTTATTTCTCATCTTTTATTTCATATAAACCAGGTTTTCTTTGCTCTTAATTGCATTTTTTTCTTTTTTAAGATTCCTGTTATTCTAGGACCCTTTTTTACTTTATATTTTCTTAAACAATTTTATCAGTCTGTATCTATTTTTATGCATAAACATGCAGAAGAATTATTTTTATTCCCAGCTGTATTTCCTTATGCATTAACAGCAAACCTCTTGGATCCTATCTGGGGGGATGAGTTTTTGTTCATAAAGAAAGCCATCTTTGCAGAAATGTAGATTCTATAAGCGATTGGGTTGCTAGCCTCCGAAAAATCGCCCAAGTCTTACTCTCATTTCATGATAACAAGAAGAATGGACCATGGTCATTGACAATCAATGGTCTGATGATCTAATGATCACTGGATAGCTTGTTAATTCTCTTTCAGCTTAATGCCTCTTTCAGTCATCCATGGGATTTGTTTTCAGTAGCTTTGCTAGAGGCTGCCATTACCGAAAAAAATGCAAAACACAAAGAAAATAAATGGATTGAAAGTACAAATTTTTTTTCCTGTTTCTGGGGATGGAACCCAGAGGTGCTCTACCATTGAACTATATCTCTAATCCTTTTCTTCTATATTTTAGTTTGAGACAGGGTCTTGATAAGTTACCCCAGCTAACCTCGAACTTGCGATTCTTCTGCTCAGCCTCCCAAATAACTGGAATTACAGGCAAGCACCACCACACAGGGCCTAAAATACTTTAATTTTGTAACAGATTGAATTTTTGTGATCTTTTGTCATCCCATTCCACTTCCTTTACACCACCTCTCAGCTTTTTATAAGTGCTTTTTAGGGTAAAGTACTCTTGACGCCTACTGGTTAAGTGATCGCTATCTAAACATCTAGAATATAAAAGGCCAGTTGTGTAATATTATTATGAATTGATCAATGGAAAGGTTAGGAAGAACATTAGCAAGTTTGATATGATCTGAAATTGACATTTAATCCCTAAAATGCATTTCTCCTTTCAAGGAGTGTATGTGTGTAGTTTCTAACCATTTGCACGCATACACATTTATTTACAAAGTCAATAATGTCTCACGGTATCATTGATGAACTTTAATTACATGTTTTCATCTGGGAACACAATGTTCTGTTTACCTTGTGCTTATGTATTTTATTAAATCACAGTTGCCATTGTAAAGTATTATTGATACATGAGTCAATAATAATAATTGAGACATGCTTTGTAAATTTGGACATATTCATTGCAGTAGATTTGTGTTTTAAAAACTTTTTAAGTTAATTTTTGAAATAATGAACTTATTACCATATAATTCATACTATAAAATAATAAGTACATTGTGATTTTTGCAGAAATATCAAATATATAGAAAAAGGTAATAAAAGATCAAACATCATATTCTTTCAATAATATACATAGATATATTAGATAATAATTTTTCCAGATAGTTTGGCAAACAGGACAAGTAAATAAATATCTTTATTAAAATGTATTGTTTTCTGCTCATTAATGTAATAAAAAACATATAATAAAATTACTTTACTTGAATTACCAAAAAGATGTGAATGCACTAAACTTTCAAAAATATTATTTTACTTCACATTTTATATTTCTTCAAAGATTCTAAAAGGTTGTGGTGGCACACATCTGTAATCCCAGTACTTAGGAGTCTGAGACAGGAGGATCACAGGTTTGAGGCCAGCCTCAGCAACGTAGTGAGTCCCTGTTTCAAAATAAAAAATAAAATAGGACTGGGGGGTGTAGTTCAGAGGTAGAATGCCCCAGGTTCAATCCCCAGTATTGCAAATATTGTTTTAAAAAAAGAAGATTCCAAATTATATAATGGTATCATGAAAGCCCTACATAGGTATAAAAGCCATATATTTTACTTTTTATTTTTTGCGGTACTGGGGATGGAACCCAGGGGCATTCTACCTCCGAGTTACACCCCCAGCCCTATTTTTTATTCTTTATTTTGAAACAGGGTCTCACTAAGTTGCAGAGGGCCTCACTAAGTAGCTGAGGCTGGCCGCAAACCTGGATCCTACAGTCTTAGCCTCCCAAGTACTTGAGATTATAAGCATGCGCCACCACCCCCGGCTCATATATTTTACTTTTAAATACATGTGTTCTTAACTTTTATTTAATCTTCAAATGGACATTCTCATTTTCTCCTTTATTCTAATACTTGAAGTTTACACTATTACTGTATTATAGATTTGTTGCTTTATTATATATTCTGTAATTATTGCATACTGAATTCGAAAATGCTCATTCTGTATTTAAATGGACGTGTTTTTGTTTATTCAGTTTCTCTATTCAGGAGACTACTTATGCTGATTAACTTTTTAATTGAATATAATTACATATCAATGTATTTCTTCAAAAAAGTGAAGTTTTGTAGTTCTTCATTTGTTCTTATTCGAGAATATCTGCATCTTTGGCTCCTAGTCTTTCTTTTGAACACTGTGAACTTATCACTGAGTTTTCTGTAGCACAGCCCAATACTACTCTAACACCCAGGACCTTTTAATTGACTAGCTTCTCCTCCAATGTCTGATGTATCATTTGCTTTCTGTATTCTTGAAGATCTACTTAACTAAAAGGCACTTGCCTGTCACCTAAAACCCAGAGTTCTCTATGTGCAAATTTAGTATTTTCTTCTTTTTTTTTCCCAGAAAACTTTAGTTTTATTATTGTGTTAAATAACCTTTTTGTTATTTTTAGTTGCTGAGATTTATTCCGCTGGAAGACCAATTATCTTTATTTTTGGTGGATTTGTCTCACTGTTTACTGTCTTATTTTCCTTTGTAATACCCCATAATTTTCTCAAGCTTTTTCTCTCATCATTAATTCTTTTTCTCTTTGTCCTTGGTGCAACTTATTTTATTATTAGATCAATTGTGATGGTGCTTTAATCTTCAATATTTTTCTTTAGATTTTCTACTTCTCATTTATTCAGGATCTGAATTTACTGAATGAACATGCTCAGTGAGCTGCTTTATTCCTGAAAGCACTTGGACGAACTTCTTCCTGTTTCATGGGTCAAGCTCACTTCTAACCTGAGTTTTTTACTTCCTTCATGCTGTGTGTTTTCTTTTTGTGGCTACTTGCTTTTATTTCCGCCTCCAAAGTGTATTTCCTATTTCTATATCATTTTAATGCTTTTATTGGTGCATTATAGTCTCACATCATAATGTAAATCATGTTGACAGCCACATACATGCACACAGCACTTGGTGACCCCCCCCAGCTGCCTCCCTACCTTCCCCTTCCCCATACAGAGTACTAAGATTGACATCGGTATTTTCCCATATGTACACATAGGTGATGGTAATAATTCCTTCAATGAACCTCACTCTTCCTTCTCCCCTTCCCTTAGACCACCTCCCTGGCTCCACTGAGGGTTGTCCTCCATTATCTGGAGTCCCTCTGGTATCCCAATTATTTCCTAGCTTCTGCATATTAGAGAAAAAATATGACCCTTCACTTTCTGTGACTGGATAACCTTACTTAACATAATGTTCTCCAGGTCCTTCCATTTTCTTGCAAATGACATTATTTTGTACTTCTTTATTGCTGAGTAGAATTCCGTTGTGTGTATTTCCCATAATTTTGTAATCCATTCATCCATTGATGGACACCTAGGTTGGTTCCATGACTTGGCAATTGTGAATTGTCCTGCTATGAACATGGGTATGCATATATTACTGCAGTTCTCTGGTTTAAACCAGATACCCAGGAGTCATATAGCCAGATCATATGGTGGATCCATTTCCAGTTTTCTGAGGAATCTCCACACAGATCTCCATAGTGGCTGAATTAATTTGCAATCCCACTAACAGTGTAGAAAAGTTCCAACTTCCCCACATCCTCACCAATATTTATTATTATTTGACTTCTTGATGATTGCCATTCTGATTGGGGATAGACGGAATTTAAGTGTATTTTTTATTTGCATCTCCCAGATTGCTAATGATGTTGAACATTTTTTATGTATTTATTGGCCATTTGTATCTCTTCTTTGTGAAGTGTCTATTCAATTTAATTGCCCATTTCTTTATTGGGTTATTTTTTTAGTGTAAAGTCTTTTAAGTTCTTTGTATATTCTAGATATTAATCCTCTATCAGAGGGATAACTGGCAAAGATATTCTCCCATTCTGTAGGCTTTCTCTTTAGATTCTTAATGTTTTCCCTTGATGAGCAGAAACTTTTTCATTTAATGCCATCCCATTTATTAAATCTTGTTTTAATTTCCTGATCTTTGGGGATCTTGTTAAGGAAGTTTCTACCTTTGCCTATATGTTGGACTGTTGGACCCTCCTCTAGTAGCTTCAAAGTCTCTGGTCTAACTTCCAGGTATTTGATCCATCTCAAGTTGACTCTTGTGCAGAGTGAGAGGTAAGGATTTAGTTCCATTTTTTACAACTTTATAATGAGTTATCCAAGCACCATTTGTTGAAAAGACTGTCTTTACTCCAATGTATGTGTCTGCCACCTTTGGCGAAAATCAACTGGCTATAAGTGTGTGCATTATTTTCTGTATCTTCTATTCTGTTACATTGGTCTAAGTGTCTGTTTTTGTGCCAATACTATGCTGTTTTTATTACTATAGCTCTGCAGTATAATTTGAAGTCAGGAATTGGGATACCTCTTGCATGGTCATTATTGTTGAGAATTACTTTGGCTATTCTGGGTCATTTGTTTCTCAATATGAAACTTAGAATTGATTTTTTGAGGTCTGTGAATAATGACATTGGTATTTTGATAGGGACTGCATTGACTCCGTAGATCACTTTTGGTAGAATGGCCATTTTGATAATATTTATTCTGCCTATCCAAAAGCAAGGGAGATCTTTACATCTTCTAAGATCTTCTTCAATTTCTTTCTTTAGTGTTTCATAATTTTCATTGTACAGGTCTCTTACTTCCTTGGTTAGCTTTATTCCTAGGTATTTTATTGGTTTTGAGGATATTGTGAATGGAATTGCTTTCAGGATTTCTTTCTCAGTGGATTCATGGATGGCATATAGAAAAGCTACTGATTTTTTTAGGTTGATTTTGTATCCTACTACTTTCTTAATCAGCTATCGTAGCCTTTTGGTTGAAATTTTTGGGTCCTCTAAGTATAAGATTATGTCATCTGCAAATAGAGATAATTTTAATTCTTCTTTTCCTATTCGAATTCCTTTGATATCTTTCTCTTGCCTTATTGCTCTGGCAAGAGTCTCAAGGCTTTATCAAAAATGTGTGGTGATAGTGGGCATCTTTGACTTGTTCCTGATTTTAAAGGGAATTCCCACAGTTTTCCCCCATTCAAAATGATGTTGGTTTTGGGTTACTTGTATATTGCCTTAATGATGTTGAGGTACATACCTTCTATTCTGATTTTCTGCAGAGTTTTTAACATGAATGTGTGTTGGTTTTTGTCAAATGATTTTTCAGCATCTATTGAGATGATCATGTGATTTTTATCCTTTGTTCTATTTATGTGGTGAAGAACATGTATTGATATGCATATGTTAAACCACCTTACATTTCTGGGATTAAATCAATTTGGTCAAGGTGTACAATTTTTGATGTGCTTTTGAATGCACATGGCTAATATTTTGTTTAGAATTTTTGCATCTATATTAATCAATGATATTGGTCTGTAATTTTCTTTTCTTGAGGGATATTTGGTTTTGGTGTTAAGGTGATACTGACCTTATAGAAGGAGTTTGGAAGAATTCCATCTCTTGATTTCAAGAAATAACTTGTGAAGTATTGGGTTTAGTTCTTCTGTAACGGTTTTGTAGAACTAAACTGGGAATCTGTCTGGACCTGGGCTTTTTTTTTTTTTATTGAAGGCTTTATATTACTGTTTCTAATCTTTATTTACTATTGGTCTTTTTAGGTTTTCTATATCTTTTTGGTTCAATTTAGGTAGGCTGTATGTGTCTAGAAATCTGTCAGTTTCTTCCATGTTTTCCAGTTTATTGGAATATAAATTTTCAAAATTTTCTGATGATCCTCTGGATTTCCCCATTCTCTGTGATGAGGTCTCCTTTTTCATTTCTGATTTTAATAATTTGGGTTGATTCTTTCTGTTGGTTAGGTTGGCTAGGGGGTTTTCAATCTTGTTAATCTTTTCAAATAACCAGCTTTTTGTTTTGTTGATCCTTTGTATTTTTTATTCTTTATTTCATTGATTTCTGCTCTGATTTTAATTATCTCCTGCTTTCTACTGACTTTGGGATTAGACTTTTCCTGTTTCCAAAGCCCTTGAGATGTGTCATTAGGTTATTTGGTGACTTTCTGTTTTTCATATGTGGGCACTCAGTGCTATAAATTTTCCTCTTAACACCACCTTCAAAGTGTCCCATAGATTTGGGTATGTCATGTTTCTATTTTCATTTAATTCCAGGAATTTTTTATTTCTCCCCTTATTTCTCCTCGTATCCAGTCCTCATTCAAGAGTATATCATTCAGTCTCCATGTATTTATGTAATTTCTTTTGGTCTTCCTGTTATTGATTTCTACTTTTATTCCCTAGTGATCTGAGAAGATGCAGTGAATTATATTACATTTTTAGAATTTGTTGGTATTTGCTTTGTGGCCCAGGATGTGGTCTATTATGGAGAAGGTTCCAAGAACAGCTGAGAAGAATGTGTATTCAGCTGTTGTTGATTGGAATATTCTGTATATGTCTACTATGTCCATTTGGTTTATAGTGTTCTTTAGGTTTGAAGAGTCTTTACTCATCTTTGGCTGAAAGATTGATCTAGTGGTGTGAGTGGTGTATTGAAGTCACCCAATTTTATTTTATTTGGGTCTAGTTGAGACCTGATGTCCCAAAGATTTTGTTTTACAAAAGTGGGGGCACCCACATTTGGAGCATAAATATGTTTACTATCATTATATCTTCTTGTTGAATCATTCATTTTATTAACAAGAAGTGACCTGCTTTGTCTCTTCTGATGTGTTTTAGCTTAAAGTCTGTTTTGTTGGATATGAGTGTTGCTATCCCTGCTTTTTTTTTTGTCTCCGTTTGCATGATAAATTTTTTTCCTTCTTTTCACCTTTAGCATACAGATATCTTTGGCTGTAAGGTGAGTTTCTTGCAAGCAACATATAGTTGGATTACGTTCTTTAATACACATTGCCAATCTATTTCTATTAATTGGGGAGTTAAGACCTTTGACATTTAGTGTTATTATTGAGATATGACTTTTGTTTCCTCTCATTTTGAGTTCTATTTTCTGTTTTATGTAGTGTTATTTCTCCTTTGTTTAGTTGCCCATCTGGTGGAGTTCATTCCTTCTCTGGTTCTGGTATTTGTTTCTTTTTTCTTCTTTGTGTTTTATTTCTTTAAATATATTCTCTAGCACTGGCTTGGTAGTCATTAATTCTGTTAGTTTCTGCTTGTCTTGGAAGATTTTTATTTCTCTATCAATTTTGAATGATATCTTTGCTGGATATAGCAGTCTTGGTTGGAAGTTGTTTTCTTCCAACATCTGGAGTACATCATACCAGCCCTTCCTGGCTTTCATGACTTGGGTTGAGAAGTCTGGAGTGATTTTTACTGTTTTGTCCCTGAATGTCACTTGTTTTTTGTTCTTACTGTTTTAAGGTTCTTTTCTTTGCCTCTAGGTTGGTCCTTTTGAATGTGGCATGGGGTAGGCCTTCTTTGATCTGGTCTTGATGATGTTCTGAATGTCTCCTACATGTGGATTTCCATATCTTTTTCTATATTTGGGAAATTCTCTGAAATTATTATTTCTCTGAAGAGTTTTCTGATACATTTGGTTTGTGCTTCTAGACCTTCTTCAATGCCCATTATCTATACGTTAGGGTATTTCACTTTGTCCCTTATTTGTTGGATGTTCAGGTCATGTTGTATTGTCTTCTCTATATTGTTGACTTTGTTTTCAGTTTTGAATGAACTGTCTTCCAAGAGTGATTACCCTGTTTTCCATGTGGTCTAGCCTGACAGAGGTGGTTTCTACTGCAGTCTTTAATTCATTTATAAACTCCTTCATTTCACTCAAAGCCTCTTTTTGGTTCTGTCATAGGATCTCAATTTCTGTATTGATATGCTCTTTCATTTCCTGTACACTTTCTTTGAGGTCTTTCACCATATTGAAGATCACAATTCAGAATTCTCCTTGTGGCATTTCCTGAAGATCAGTATCTGTGATCTCCCTTGTTATTGATCTATGGGAGTTTATTGTTTCTTCACTGTTATTTATTCTCATATTTTAAGAGTTTTCAGGTTTTTATTTCTGTTGTCTTGGCATCTTCCTCTTTGTGTGTGAGTCCTGTGTCTATTTGTTATCCCTTTATAATAAGGTCTATGCTGGGGATATATATTTGCCTCTACCAATCTGTCTCATATAATCAAATTTTGAGTTTGTCTCCCTGAGCCTCTTTAACTAGAAAGAGTTCTTAGTGCAGACAAACAGGAGTTTCTGATTGGTTGCTGGCTACCATGCTCTCCAGCCCAAACTCCATAGGGCCAGACACTATGATGGTCTATTCAAAGCCTGCAGCCTGCTGGTTGGGATTTAATGCCCCACAGACACTGTGACTGCTCTGCTGATTGTGAACCAGTGATACTGCAGAGTGCTGACCTCTGGCCTCTGTGGCCAGTGGGCTTAAGCTCAGCAGGGCCAGCGATTGCTATGTTCTGAGCTTGTGGCTCAGCTCACTGAGCTTTGATGGCCCCTGGGACACTGCTGCTGATCTGCTGGTTAAAATCACATGGAGTATTGTGTCACTGGCATGCATGCATGCCAGGCACAAACTCTGTTAGCAGAGAGTGTTTAGTTCCAAGACTGTAGCTGTGATCATGTGAATCTTTGCTGGTCCCTGGCCTCCGGCCTCGCTGCTTTCAGGGCCCAAGCTCTGGCAGGGAGAGATTGTACAGTTCTAAGCTGGGGGCTTGGGTGGCTCAGTTATTTAGCCCCATGGACACCATTACTACACTGGAAGGCTACAAACATGTGAACCCTTGTTGGTCTCTGGCGTTGGTACTTGTAGTGGCCAAATATGTCTAGGCTCGAGTTCATAGCTTTCCAAGCCTGTAGCTCAGTGGGCTGAAGTATTTCACCCCACAGACACCATGGCTGGCCGTCCTGTGGTGATCCCTGGAAACCCTGCAAGGTTGCTGCAAACTGCAACTATAGGAACCTCCTGTGTGAATGTCCCTAGGGGTTGTCTGCTAATTTATATTTCTGCTGAGTCCAACTGTAGCCCCTACCCCCAGCTCTGCAGGGGTGATTTGCAAATTCAGAACAGTGAGTATGTTTGTTGCCACACTAATCCCTGTGGCTGCTCAGGGCTGTTTCCCGCCAGGACAGCTTGTTAACTCATGGTCTTGATGAGTTCCCCTTGGGTCCCTGCAGGCAGAGATGAGTTCAGCTGTAGCTGCAGGATCTAGCTGAGCCCTCTGGGTAGTTGGGACTTCATTGATTGTCGGGAGCCATTTCTTTGGCTTCAGACTCTAAATTGCATAAACAGTCTAAGGAGGTAAAAGCTTTACCAAATGAGCCGATCAGGATTTGCTTATCAGGAATCATTCTCTTATCTTTAGACTCTAAGTTGAATAAATGGCCTAAGAAGGTAAAAGCTCCACCAAATGAGCAGATCAGGATTTGCTGATATAACAGAAGGAAGTTATCAGAAGAAGGAGTTGACCGTTTTTTAATCTAGGGAGGAGAAAGGGTGCTGATTGTTATCATGATTGTTGATCCCCTTGTTAGGATTATCTTTGTAAAGATCTGATGCTCGGAAAAGGTATTTAAGGGCTAGGCTGAATAAAGTCGGGGCTGCTGCAGATTTTAACTGAGAGCCCTCCCGAAGTCATCTTTTGTCTCTCTCTCTCTTGTTTTTTCTTAATCCTCACTCCCCGTTTCAGGGACCAATTGACTTTGCCGGCTGGCTCCAGCAGTTGATCATGGAGTGAAAAGTCAACTGCTTTTGATGATGGGCTGTAGTTGCTGGCTTCACAATAATCTGCTGCTTCTTTGCTGAAGTTGGTCTCTGGGAGCCGTGGTGCCAGCAGCTACCAGCCCCTCATGGACTTGACAAGATGGCACCACCGCCACCGCTCTCCGTTCACCAGGTGAGACACATGGAGCTCTTTACAGTCCTCTGCTCTCTCTGCTGCCTCCAATTCTGCGGCATTTCAGCTGTCATTGTTTTGTTGAGTTTTGGCTGCTTTTCTTTCCTTGTCAAGAAGCAGTCTTCCTGGTGGTTGAGTTCTGAGTCTCAGAGCACCTGAAACATGCTGTCTCCCTCTATTCCACCATCTTTAATCTTTTTTATACCATTTTAATCTTCTTCCTATGCTGGCAGCTTGGGGAACTCCACTCATTTTTAAGCTATTGAAGATTGCTTTATTTCTTTCCTATCATAGAGAAAGCCCTTCTGTGGTCCAGATAAAAAACAGTCTTTTCTGCTTGCTGTTTTCATATGGTCTAAAAGAAGTTATTGCTCATCGAGGCAGTATTCAATATTCCTGAGGATATTGTCCACTCTTGCTTTTTAGATTCATTTTTTCCTTGTATTTGGATAATGCAGATCAATCCAAAGTGGAGATGCTTACAGACTTCAGATGCATCACATTTTCCAGTGCAGGATGATTTACTTGCATCAGAGAGTGGCCATGCTTTTTACTTCCTCTATTTTCATGCATCTGTGCACAGCCAAGACTGCTCATCTCACCTTCAACTCCCATTCCTACATTAAAGAAAAATCCACTTCTGATGGCCTTCTGCTTTCAGATAGCAACACAAATTTTCTGGATATTGAGACTCAATAGTATATGTGTTTAATGGTAGGATACTTTTAAAACCGCACTCTACTATCTACTCAGATCCAAAATTTTCTCAACTGTATCTATTTCAAAAACTATGGTACTGGGTCATTCCCTTTTCCTTCTTTTGTTGCTACTTGTAAAAGCCTGCCTGGATTTTTATTGCTTTCTTACTACCTTTTTAAAGATATATTGAAGAAAAAAACGTCATGGCTTCCATTATTTTGACACGAAAATACTACTTTTATTTAAAAATATGTTTTTCTGCCAGGTATGGTGGCACACGCCTATATTCTTGATTCTTGGGAGGCTGAGACAGGTGGATAGCAGGTTTGAGGCCAGCCTCTGCAATATAGTAAGACCCTCAGCAACTTAGCAAGACCCTGTTTCAAAGCAAAAAATAAAATAGGGCAGGGTGAAGCTCAGAGATAGAATGCCTCTGGGCTCAACATCCAGTATTCCCCAAAATAAAAATAAATAAAAATAAAAATAAAAATAAAAATAAAAATAAAAATAAAAATAAAAATGGCTGGTGATGTAACTCAGAGGTAGAACACCCCTGGGTTTAATGCCTAGTGCACACACACTCACAAATATATATGTTATCCTAGGAAACTTTAACATATTATATTTGTATCTTTAATGCTGATGCTTTTTAGCTTAATAGAAGTTTCTTTGATATTAATGTATTATCTCGCATCACAAAAATAGATTTTTACTTTCCTAAAACCTTCAATAGGTTCATAACATATCTGCAGGTTTAATGACTGATTTATTTCTGGGCAAGTCTATTAAAAAGACTTATTTGAAATATATGGTCTCAACATTTTTATATACAAATGAGTTTTGAAGTACCAAAATCTATATATTAAAAATTTTATAGAACACAATCCTATGCCATAAAATTTAAGAAATTAATTATCAAAAATATATAGTTTTACATTTTTAAACAAAATGCATTCATATTTATTTGTGTTCATTAAAATAAACACAGAGATTGGAGAATATTCACATTTTAATATACAATCTAGTAAATGACATAGAATAATTAATCATTTACTAATGACTCTTAAAGAATCCTACAAGGCATATTACAACTTTTAACCCAATAGTAATTTATTATACTTTTAACCCTGTAGAGTATTATCATTTATATACTATTCCAAGGATTATGTACTTTAAGCTTTTTCTAATATTAGAGAAGGGACTAAAGACACTGAAATGCATGAAATGTAAACTATCATTTAACTAATGCAACATCATTATTTTTAACCTAGCAATAATTAAAACTGGGTATAAAAATATTAATGAGAATATGTAGATTACAATAAGACATTTAAAATAAAAATCTGAAGTAATTCATAATAATTATAATAAAATTATGTTTAAACTGACTACCAACATGCCCATTAAATATATAGAATTTGTTTGACAAAATACAAATTTTCCTCAGATGAGGTAATTCTATCTGTCTTCTACTATCCAATCAAATTTTAGGCTATAAGTCCTCTGACCTTTTTGCCCAATAATAAGTCATCTGACTTGTTTGCCCAATAATAAGATAACTCCACATTTGATCCCAATGAAAAAGGATTCCTTAAATGAAATAAAGTCCTTTATTCACTCATCATAATTAATTTCTGAAAAAATTTATTTTTTCTGTAATTGAGATATTTCAATATAGTAATAGCATGTACATTATAGCAAAATTAATTTGTCTATATTTTAAATTATTGATTTTCTCAAGTATCTTGCACTAATTTTATGTGACTAAGAGGTATTTGGGATAGTAACTTGTGTTTTTACTATTAGTATTAAGATTAACATTTACTTAGATAGTTACTTTTAATTTATTTATTTTTATACTTTTATTGGTGCATTAGTCACACCATAATGTAGTCATTGTGATAGTGACATACATGCACACAGCACTTGGTAAGCTTTTCCCTGGCTCCCTCCCCATCCCCCTTCCCCATACAGGATATTTAAATTGGCATTTAAATTCTCATATATGTATATAATGTGAATGGAAGTGATTCTTTCATTGATCCCCCCCCCCCAGCCTCCCCCTAGACCACCTTCCTTCATCCACTGGAGTATCTCCTCCATTTTCTGAAGGCCCTCTGGTATCCTGATTACTTCCTGGATTCTGCAAATGAGAGAAAACATATGGCCTTATACTTTCTGAGACTGGCTTATCTCACCTAACATAACATCTCCAGGTCCATCCATTTTCTGCAAATGACATAATTTTGTCTTTATATCTGAGAAGAGTTCCATGGTGTGTATATTCCATAATTTTTTAATCCATTCACCTGTTTTTGGACACTTAGGTTGGATCGATAATTTGATTATTGTGAATTGTGCTGCTATAAACATGGATATGCAGGTAGTGCAATAATATTCTGATTTCAGTCCCTTTGGAAAGATATCCAGGAATGGTATATCTGGAGCATATGGTGGAACCATTTCCATATTTTTAGGAATCTTCACACTGACCTCCATAGCAATGCATTAATTTTCTATACCAACAGTGTAGAAGAGTTCCTATTTTCACACATCTTCTCTTGCCTTATAGCTCTGGCAAGTGTCTCCATTACTATATTGAAAAGAAGTGGTGATGGTGAGTGTTCCTGTCTTGTTCCTGATTTTAAAGGGAATTACCACAGTTTTTTATTCTATTAAATATGATCTTGGCTTTGGGTTTATTGTTGAGGTAGTATTATGTTGAGGTTAAGTTCCTTATATTCCGATTTCTGCAGTGTTTTTAACATGAATAGGTGTTCAACTTTGTCAAATGCTTTTTCAGCATCTATCGAGATGATCATGTAATTTTTGTCTTTAGTTCTATTTATGTGGTGAATTAGATGTATTTATTTTCATATGTTGAACCAATCTTGCATCCCTTGAATGAAACCAACTTGGTCATGTTGTATAATTTTCTTGATATGCTTTTGAATACGTATCACTAGAATTTTGTTTGTAATTTTTCATTTATGCTCATCAAGGATATTGGTCCATAATTTTCTTTTCTTGAGAGATCCTTATTTGGTTTTGGTATTCAGGTGATTCTGACCTCATAGGAGTTTGGAAGAATTCCATTTCTTCCTACGTCACGGAATAATTTGTGAAGTATGGGGTTTCATTCTATGAAGGTTTTGTATAATTCAGCTGGGAATCTCTCTGGACCTGGACTTTTTTTTTTTTTTTTTTTTTTTTGCGGTACCAGGGATTGAACCTACACCCCCAGCCCTATTTTTTATACTTTATTTTGAAACCGGGTCTTACGAAGTTGCGGAGGGCCTCACTAAGTAGAGAGAGAGAGAGAGAGAGCTGAGACTGGCCGCGAATCTGGATCCTCCGGTCTCCGCCTCCCAAAGTACTGGGATTACAAGCGTGTGCCACTGATAGAAAGCTTTTTATTGCTGTTTCTCTCTTTGCTTGCTATTTGCTTAATTTAGAGTTTCCATATCTTCTTTGTTCAATTTAGGTAGGTTGAATGTGTATAGAAATATGTTGATTTCCTTTATGTTTTCAAGTTCATTGGAGTCTAAATTTTCAAAATAGTTTCTGATGATCCTCTGGATTTCCCCACTGTGTGTGGTCATGTATCCTTTTTCATTCCTTATTTTAATAATTTTGGTAAATTCTCTCTTTCTTTTGGTTACGTTGGCTAAGGGTTGATCAATCTTGTTTTTCCTTTCAAAGCTCCAGCTTTTTGTTCTGTTTATCATTTGTATTATTTTTTGTTGTTGCTGTTTTTCTCTTTTTTTATTGATTTCTGCTCTTATTTTTATTAATTCCTTCTTTCTACTGGATTTGGGATCCTGTTCTGGAGGGAGCATTAAGGTGTGTCATTAGGTTATTTATTTGGTAACTTTCTCTCTTTCTTTTGTGGGCACTCACTGGGATGGCATTAAACTAAAACTTTTCTATTCATCAAAAAACCATCAAGAGTCTAGAGAGCCTACAGAATGGGAGAAAATCTTTACCAACTATTTCTCTGATAGAGGACTAATGTTTATAATATACAAAGTACCTAATAGACAACATTAAAAAATAAATAACCCAGTCAGGAAATGGGCAATTGAACTAAACAGACACTTCACCAAAGAAGACATACAAATGGCCAATAAATATATGAAAAAGTATCCAACATCATTAACAATCAAGGAGATGCAAATCAAAACTACACTGAGATTCTATCTAACCCCAATTAGAATGGCACATCAAGAATTCAAGCAATAGTAAATGCTGGCCAGGATGTGGGAAATAGGAACTCTTATACACTGTTTATGCGATTGCAAATTAGTGTAGCCACTATGGAGATTTCTAAAAAAACTGGGAATGGATCCATCATATGACCCTGGGTATCTTTCCAAAGGAACTGAAATCAGAATATTATATGTCTATGCTTATAGAAGCACAATTCACAATAGCCAAATTATGGAACCAACGTAGGTGTTCATCAACAGATGGATGGATTACAAAATTGTGGAATATACATACAATGAAATTCTACTCAGCCATAAAGAAGAAAAAATATGTCATTTGCAGAAAATGGACGAACCTGGAGAAAATTATGTTTAAGTAAGACTAGCTACTCACAGAAAGTGAAGGATCATATGTTTTCTCTCGTATGTGGAAGCTAGGAAGCAATTGGGATGCAAGACAGACTTTAGATAACATAGAAGAAACCCCAGTGGAGTGAAGGAGGTGGTCTGGGGGAGGGGGAATTAATGAAGGAAACACACTGACATTATGTACACATCTGAGAATACCAATGCTAATATCAATATCATGTATTGGGAAGGGGCAGAATGGGGAGGAACCTAGGGGAAGCTCACCAAGTGCTGTGTGCAGGTCTGTCACTATCACTATGAACTACATTATGGTGTGAGGCTATAATGCACCATTAAAAGTATTTAAAAATAAAAATAATAAATAAAAATTGATTAAAATTCACTTGAATTGTTTTTCTGTGCATCAAAATAAAGTCACAAATATAAATCAAATTACATTGAGTATTTTATATGTTATAAACTCAAACCAACACCTTCAATTTATCATGGCAATTACAGAGCAAATATCACACTTTTATGAAAACTGTCAAAATTTTGCCAAGCTGACTTTAAATAATTATTTTTCATTTCTTGTTTTCTTGCTGCTTTACTTGCCCTTTCTTAACACCACAGAATTTTTTTAAGTTATTATGGTACACGTTCAAAAGTTTTCTGTGTTTTCAATAACTTACCCAATGCAAAGGGAGAAACAATCCATCTCAGACTGGAGAAGTCTGGAATAATTGTGCGGGTGATTTATTGGTTCTTGAATTGAACACATCTACTTGTAAAGTCCAGGAAAATTCACATCCAAAGCAGTGACCATTCACGTGTGTCTTCCTCTTTCTATTTTTTTTTTTTATGGTTCTGGGGATGAACCCAACCCAGGGGCATTCTGAGTTACATTCCCAGCTCTTTTTATATTTTTGTGTTGAAACAGTCTCACTAGTTTGCTGAGTGTCTCACTAATTTGCTAAGGCTGGCCTCAAACCTGCAATCCTCATCTCAGCCTGCCAAGTACTAGGAATACAAACATACATCACCATGTCCATCTCTCTTTCTATTTTAATAGTTGTTTCTTGTGTTATATGTCGATATGCAATAACTTCTCTTTCACAGGTTTTATTTTCATTAAACCATATTTTCTTTCTCAGAAATGGTGGGGTTATTTTTTTGTTTCAAACACCACCTGGTCAGCATTATTTCATAAAACATCCTAGAATTATGATGAACTCAGTTGGTGCATTGCTGAGCTTGAAAACGTACAAAAATACTATCAGAGTCTGCAAACAAGTATCATCACCAAGACTTTTGACCTGCCACGGGATGAAAGGTTGAGACTGATCTCACTTAACATAATGCTCTCCAGGTCCTTCCATTTTCTTATAAATGGTATTATTTTGTTTTTCTTTATTGCTGAGTAGAATTCCATTGTGTGTATTTCCCATAATTTTGTGATCCATTTGTCTGTTGACGGACACCTAGGTTGGTTCTATAATTTGGCTATTGTGAATTGTGCTGCTATGAAAATGGGTATGCATAAATTGCTGTAGTTTTCTGGTTTCAATCTCTTTGGAATGATACCCAGTAGTGGTATAGCTGGGTCATATGGTGGGTCCATTCCCAGTTTTCTGAGGAATCTCCACACGGAATCACAGAAGGAGAAGGGTCATATGTTTCCTCAAGTATGAGCAAGCTAGGGAGTATGAGAACACAAAAGGGCCTCCTGTCAATAGTGGAGAAACCTCAGTAGAGTCAGGGAAGTGGTCTAAGGGAAGGGGAAAGGGAAGAATGAAGCTCATTAATGGAATTATTACCATCAACCATGTGTACAAATGAGAATATACCAACGTCAAACTCAGTACTCTGTATTGGTGGGGAGGGGAGGCGGGGGGTGCACCAAGTGCTGTGTGCATGTATGTTACTGTCAACTTGATTTTCATTGTGATATGAGACTTTAATACACTAATAAAAGCACATTAAAAAAAGAAAGGTTGGGACTGCTCTCTTAGCTGTTAGGGATCTGTGGCTTCTTTATTATCTTAAAAACACAATATTGGCATGGGTTTGTGGTCTTAACATAGAAAATAAGACCTTGCTCATATAAAATGTTGGAATTTTGCTTACTTCAAGTATTGGGAAAAATGTTCACTGGGTTATAGCACTGACAATTGCTTCGGAAAAGACTGTCAATGCCTGATTTTGTTGTTATTGTCATAGCTTCCTTGCTGTTTCTTCTCTTAATCTTTGAAAAAACAGTAACTTCACTGGAATATCTGTTGGTATTGGTCATTCTGAGTTTTTATTTAAAAAAATGTAGTATAATCTTCACTCTGCCAATTCATTTATTTCTTCATTCCTGAAATAATTAACATGTGAATACATTAGTTTTTCTAATTGTGACTTTTATAGGAAGTATTATCTGTGTTTTCAAATGCTGATTCTATATATTAGTGCTCTCATTCTTGGCATCTTTTAACATTTTGATATGCTTCTAAATTCTGTTGTTTTCTTATGCTATCTTTACCATGTCAATATATTTATCTCTTGCTATTGCTTTTTTGTTTATCAGTTCTGTAATGGAAGTTTCAGACTTCAATATCTTCCCTTGACTCTGGATTTTGTTTTTTTAGTCTAATTGTGTTTTTAAATTTAACTTTATTTTTATTTTGTATTCTACACAATTACTATGAGAGCCTATTTGTGTTTTTCAGTATATTTTTCTATAGAAAATATGAAAATATAGAAAGTTCACAGGATTGAACTTATTCTTTTTTTACTTTATAATGGTGCAAAAGGAATATATATTCAATAGAAACCATATTATGTCATATAGTAGATTAGGTATATCAATTACATTTTCAACTCATAATCTTAATTTATCAGTACATAACCCCATGACAAGTTGTGAAATATCTGTATCTACTACATGTATGTCTGTATGTACATTCATGGAACATACACACATTATGTACTTTATTTCTTCTAGTTTTTAATCTAAAATGTCACTCTTCCCATAGTACTTATATTGTAAGGAAAATCTGTTTCTTCTTGGTGTTCAGATGAAACATAAATAGATTTCCTTTTACTTTATACCCATTCCATGTAAAACCTGTTTGTCTTTCTTCTAATATTTTATTTTGGAGATGAGACCAAGAAGACCCGTGGGCAGCAGCACTTGATGGGTCAAGACTCAGCCTATTGCTCTGTATGCACTTGTGTAATACTTGCATTAGTTACATTTTCCCAAAGCAATGTAAGTAGTATCTGCTCCTTGATTCCTAGGTGTTTCTTTCTTACTCCTCTGCATATCTTCTCACAAAGAGTATAGCATGTGGATATGTCCATTCCTTTCATTAAGACTTACTTATGATTTCATATATACAATTTTTATTTATTTACTTATTTTCATTTCTTGTGTATAATATTAACTTACTTCAATTTTAGAAGGCTAATTTGTGATGTTTTCATTCATATTATTTCAAAAAAATATTTTCTCATGACATGGTTTTTTAATTATTTGTGTTAATATGGTTAAAATTTACCCATTCAAAAATATATGTTAATTAGGCCGGGCGTGGTGGCGCACTCTTGTAATCCCAGTATTTGGGAGGCTGAAACCAGAAGATCGGGGTTCACGGCCAGCCTCAGCTACTTAGTGAAGCCCTCTGCAACTTAGTGAGACCGTGTTTCAAAATAAAGAATAATATATATATATATATATATATGTATATATATATATATATATATATATGTTTGTTTGTTTTTGTATGTTTGTTTGTTTTTTTTCTTTTTGCGGTACCAGGGATTGAACCCAGGGGCATTCTACCTCCGAGCTACACCCCCATATATATATGTTAATTAGACTCATTTGACAGAATTTTAAAAAGCATAACATCAAAATTTGATTATACAAGAAAGATCACCCATTCAATATCTTTCCATTTCACCTCCTGCCTAAAATATCTTTAAGAAGTCTTCTATGAGTAGCCACTAAAGTCTATTTGGAGATTTCCAGTCACAGAGAAGTCCAGCTGTATTGTCTTATGAAGCAGAGGGTTCATACTTTCAGAAGGTCTATTAAGAAATGCTTTGGGGAAGGTACAGGCAGAGTGAAAAGCTGGGTAAGCTGACCCAAGAGGCCAAGAGAGCAATACAGGCCACTCGCGTCGGCCCCTTGGCCACCTGTGCCATGGCCCGTCAGCCACAGGGATCCAGCAGCTGCTACAGGACGAGAAGAGGGCCGCTGCGGAGGTGTCCCAGGTCTGCAAGCAAATGAATGAGCCAGATGCTGAAGCAGGCCAAAGCAATTTAGGCTGAAATTGAACACGACTGCTTGCAGGAGGAGAAAGAGTTCAAGGCCAAGTCACCAAGTCCCTGGGACCTCATGGCAGTTGTGCACTGAAATGAAAGGGACCCAGAAGAGCCTAACCATCCCCCAGAACTACTTCTTGCAGAATTGGGATGTAGTCTTGGACCTTTGTCTGCTAAATCCAGCCAGAACCCCATGAAAACTACCTCATGAATTGACAGGAGAGAAAAGAAGTGCCTATCTCATGAACTGGTGTTTTAGATTCCCTCATAGAATATGAAGCATCAGCAAAGCTCAAGTTACATTCTTATGAAAAGACATCAACTTGTCTCTGTATATTTCATAAGAGATTCCTTCACTTTTTTTGAGTAGCATATCTAACTTCTTTGTAAAGACTTTGTCTAAAGCGTTCATCATTTTACCTCATATTGGACATGTAATGAATTTATATTGTTTTCCTATGCTTTTTAGCTCAAAACATATATGTGTGTATATACATATATATGTATACATATATATTTTTTTCTTTCTTAGATCTAGTAAAAAAATAAATTATTTGAAGAAGAAAAGAGATGAAGTAATTTTCTCCTTCTGCTTTCTTGAAGGTCAGGGGCTTTATCTATGTAAAAATAGCAGTTATTTGTTACTTGTGCAAAGCCCCAGCTAGCTTTAAAATAGTATGGCTAAGAGAACAATGAATATTAGTATATTTGTTTGAACTGCTTTTAGTTTCTGGTAATCAACATTAATAGATGATAGAATTTAAAAACGTGTTATATGTTATTACTTGGTGAACTGATAATCATTTAAAAGTAGATTGTAATGACAGAGAGAGAAAGAGAGAAGCTTTTGAATACTGAATTGGCATTCATCTTTCTCTCCTAACCATAAGTCATAGATCTCTCTGAATACACAGGTTAATTCCTCTCATACAAAACAAAACAAAAAAACTCAAAACATTTTATATTTGCTGACCATGATCATGAAAGTTGTTTAAACATTTCAAATTCTCCCTGCCATTCACATATATTAGTTTTGCTCTGTAAGTATATTGAAATAAAACAAAGACAATCACACAGAACCAGCTGCTGAAGCAGGCCAAAGCAATTTAGGCTGAAATTGAACGCTACTGCCTGCAGAAGGAGAAAGAGTTCAAGGCCAAGTCACCTGAGTCCCTGGGACCTCATGGCAGTTGTGCACTGAAATGAAAGGGACCCAGGAGAACATAACCAACCTCCAGACCCACTTCCTGCAGAATCGGAATGTAGTCTTGGACCTCTGTCTGCTATTTTTGGACTGATCAACACAGAACGAGATAAGGAGATAAGCCTATGTGTATTATCTCAGAATTAGAAAAAAAGACATCCTTATTGACAGAGAGAGAGAGAGAGAGAGAATCAATCAAGGTAGGAAATAAATGTACATAAGTCAGAAAATATTTAAAAAATGTCACACAGCACCTCTTTCAAAAATTATAACTCTTATCATTATCTTATATTCGACAAGGAAAGAAAATTCTATGCTAATTTAACCAGAACATGATACCAGTTTTTAGATGTTAGAAGTGTTAAAATGTTGGAAAATGTGCAAGTAATTATTGATACGATGTGGTACCTCACATTTTAAAAATGTAATAAGCCAGGGTACGGTTACCTTTTCTTCCTTTGTCCTGCTTTCTGAAGAGAACAGACACACTAAATAAGCTCTGAACCTATTTTCTGAATAATCTTATACTATCAATGAAATATAAGGGATATTCACTGAGTATGCAAATAGCAAAAGGAGGAAATGATTAATTGTTACTGAGGTAAGCAGATAGAGTCAGAAAAAGGGTTTAAAAATGGAAAATATTTAACCCGAGAGATAGTAGTAGAAAGCCTTTCCATGGCTGATGGAACCTGAGCAGAGTCAGGGAGATATGAACAGATTGATGCACTCAGAAGAACACAGACTACTTTGTATTCCTGGAGCATAAACTCAAAGTGGAATGGTGAGAAAAAGAGATTGTCTAATACCAGATTGAGTGGTGGATTCCCCAAACAAATGACTGGGAAGACAAAGCTGAAAGGTTCAGAAATATTATAGTATTTATCTCAAAAAGGCTAAAAGTGAAAAAGAAAGTACCATATAAACACTATTTTTATTTGTATTGCTCTTCAAACATGTATACCAGTAATATTTTAGAAATCAGTTCCCTCAATAAATTAGATAAATGTATCTTTGGGATTAACAGTTATAGCAAACACTAATAATTAACCAATTAAATTAAAATAATCTCAAATTTTCAGCTGAAATAGCTTCCTGCTTTCTGCTTCTGTAGAAGGCCTAATTTATATAAATATTCATATTAATGTAGAAAATATAATAAACTAGTAATAAAGTTAGAAATTACAAGTATTTATATAGAAGGTATGAAATTTATATAATGTAAAACATTATGAATAATATGTTTGTGTTGTTAGTATTTTCTTAAGGAAAATAAGAATTTCATATTTATACCTTGATAAAAAATTTCTTTCTAAACACAACACGAATTAGATTTATATAAAAATAGTACGTATAGATTCAATAAATCCATACTTTTGGTGCTATATTTGAGAGAGGAATGATGGTATGGATAAACATTCTATGCGAAAGGAAAAACAATAAAGAAGTAAACCTGAATCTTAGTCTCAAACAGTTAAGGAACCATGATTCCTCCAAAACACTGAAAATTAAAAACAGGTGATTAAAGGAGAGGTTTATTAGATTACCTTTTCTAGAGTTTCAGGTAATATTTAGGTACTCAAGAAATCATGCAGTGATCTGAAACTAGTATTGAGAAGAAAATATTTCTTTCCTTATTTCTGAAGGATGAAGGTGAGAAATCAATTGTCCAAATCTGCAGAGGATAAACAGAGAGGATGGAGAACTGGTCAACACAGCCAAGGAGTATCACAATCGCTTTAACAAATCCAACAAAATAAAAACCCAAAGATCTCACTCTTCCTGCACTCAGGTCTTTGGCTGATTCCACCATTCTTTCTATGCACAACCACATAAAAATTTGAGAGGTGTCATTGCAGCAGTCTATATACATCAGATTCTCAGAGCACAGTGCAGGGTAGAGAAGGTTGGATAATTAATGTCTTTAGGTAGGCAACAAAAGGTATTCTTGTGATGATACTACTTTTTTTCCCATCTCCCCCCAAAACATTTGCTCTTGTCTTTTACTCAGCTAAAAGACTTACACACTCAAAACAGCTAAACTGTACTTCCTTCTCATCAGGTCCAAATAGCATAATGTCTAAAGTGCAAAGACCAGAAAAATGAACAGAGAGATAGCAACACAATTGGCACACTCTAGACCATGACAAGAAATGAGAGTTGCCAGAACTCAGGCAAATCATATGAGAAGTATGATAAATATCATTTTACTATATATTGTTTTTGTTTCTGTTTTACATTTTTTATTTTATTGGTGCATTGTAATCATACATCTTGATGAAGTTCAGGGTAGAAGAGGCATACATGCACCCAACATTCATTGAGTCCTCCCCCAGTTCCTACCCTATTCCCTCCCTCTTCCCTTCTTCCCATGCTCAGCATAGTGATTGACTTTGATATGTTTGTGTATGTACATCATGTTTACTATATATTGTGTTTAAAATATAGGAATTTCCATTTGGTTACTACATAGAAGATACTAGAAGTTTCACCAATAATTAAATATGTCTACTCCTGCTCTGCTATTGAGGAATAAATAAATGACCACAGAACGAATCTGTGGTCCCACTGCATCTACTTCAAAACAGAATCACATCAAGATTCCATTAACCATTGAAAATCTGTACTCTATGCACACCATGGTAAATTGCAAAAGTTCAGATATGTATCAGTTCAGAGAGAGTATTATAACCCCCCCAATATTTGGGTTACTTTCTTTATTTTGCTTTTGTTGGGGGTGTCTAGAATTGCCTCTGCAATCATTAAATGTCTAAAATTGCCTCTGCAAAAGTATTTGGGTGGATTCATAGTAGAAAATGTGTCACATTGCTGAATCTTTCTTTGAAAGACCTAGAGTTCCCCACAATGAAAAACTATCAACTTTATGAAGTGGAAAGCTCTGGTCACAGAACTTTTCTGCTAATGTTTGTCACACAACCCCTTATAGTACGCTGTCAATCTATATTATCTCTTGGAACCCATGCTTTGTTAACCATCACTAAAAGATTCCTGCATATTAAAATATTTTAATTATTATTCCTGCCTTGAGATTTATTGGGACATTCATATTCACCTTGTCTCTGAAGGTCCAGCATTGCACCAGCAACTTGCCTCTAGCAATCTTTAATCCCAATACTTCTAGAGAGATTTAGGGAACTCAAGGTTATTCCAGGATCTTTTCCCATAGTCCTAGCCAATAGATACGTGAGGGCCATACATAGGCTTCTAAAAATGCTGGTGACCCTCTTACCAAAGCTTTCTGAATTCTTTACAAAGGAATTACTTGTTAGACCCTTAGAGAGAATATGGCTAGTGGTTGTCTGATCAGGTCACATATAATATTTCAATCCCAATGTTACAGTCTCATTGAGGCTTCTGATTTTTCCCTGTACATACTCCCTTGAAAGTTCTGTTGTTTCGACCACATGATCACATTGCTAATTGCTATAGCTCCCTGTAAAGTACAGGATTCAATTAGCCAAAGTAGCAGCTGACTATGAGCATCATTTGCAGGTGCTGGATCCCAAGTTCCAGGTAAGGGCACCTGGTTCTCCTGTATCTAGCACTCTCAGAATGTTTGAAAGTCCTATACACACAGGCTGGACTCCTGTCAACTGAAGGTAGTGAAACTCAGTAACTGTTCCGTAAACAGACTCTGCCTGGAGCCAAATCTGTTCTCATTTGTCATATATTGTACATCTCTGATGGCCCTGAAGGGAATGTGGGGTTTTTATCATGACGTCTGAAAAGGAATGATCCCCAAACATATCTGAGGAAAATCTTTGATGAAGAGAAAACCTGTTTCCCTGAGAAAGGGTTAGAAGCTGTTCCTCTACCAGCAAGGATGATTAAGGAGTGTGAGGGAGGGGAGTTGAAAATTCTCATTTCTGTCTAGTCTTCACAATTTCCCCCCTCCCCTGTCTCAGGGTCCTGTTATTTCTCCACAAGTGCACTGAGTTGAGGATTTTATTAATACTCTAAATCTGCAACTCCTTCTACAAGCTCTAGTTATTGGTCCTCAGCCACATCAGCTCTACAATTGGAACAGGAACTCCTTAGAAGTGTCATTGAACAGGAAAGAGGCTATCCCTGACAAAACCTTAACTAAAATTGTCAAAGTAGGAGTGAGGACCTTAGTAAATGAAATCATATGGTCACATGTTTAAGTAACAAAATGAAAAAATATGTAAATGAGGCAGTTAATTATGATAGGATAACCCAAAAACCAAACAAAAATCCTGCTATATTTCTGGAGCGTTTGACTAGGAATCTTAGGAAATATACTCATATTGGCCCAAAGTCACATGAAGGGCAAACATTATTGGGGAGTTATTTTATTAGCCAATCAGCCCCAGATATTAGGAAAAAAACTGCAGAAGCAGGAAATGGGACCTCAGATTCCCATTGATCACCTTCTAAAATTGGCCTTTGGGGTTTTCAACAACAGAGACAAGGTAAATACAATTAAAAGCCAGAAGAGACAAATACGGACATAAGGACAAGCCCACTTAATTGCCCTGGCATCGGGTAATAAATCCCTGCCCCCTCAGAGATACCCAAGGGCTCCTGCCTGAGAGAGGGAAAGAAAGTTGAGGCCTGGCACCTGCCATTATTGCAAAGAGCCTGGGCATTGGGTCAAGGACTGCCCTAGCCGGGAGTCCATCTGCATCTGGGATGCGCCTCCTCTGTAAAGAGGAAAAACATTGGAAGCATGATTGCCCTCGCCTCCGAAGGGAGGTAAGGTCATCTGCTCCTATCATGGCTACCCTCAAAGACTGAAGATGCCCGAGGCTCAGCAAGGCCCCTCTGAATACCCTCTAACCAGCTGAACAGCAGAAGAGCCTGGGTGACTCTTGACGTGGCAGGTAAAGATATCAAGTTTCTCTTGGATATGGGGGTTTAATCCTTTCTGTGATTGTCTCT
>PVJS01010123.1:0-48750 GCA_004027185.1 Glis glis | reverse complement strand
AGGCTCTCTCTGTAGAATCTTGATGGTTTCCTTTGCTGTGCAGAAGCTTTTTAATTTGATGTTATCCCATTCATTAATTCATGTTTTAATTTCCTAAGCTTTTAGGGTCTTATTTGAGAAATTCTACCTGGACTTATATATTGGAGTATTTCTTCCATACCCTCTTCTAGTAGTTTCAAAGTTTCTTGTATAATTTCTAGATCTTTGAGCCACCTTGAGTTGAATTTTGTGCAGGGTGAGAGAATAGGGTTTAGTTCCATTTTTCTACATATGGATAACCAGTTTTCCCAACAGCATTTGTTTAAAAGGCTATTCTTTCTCCAGTGCATGTCTTTGGCACCTTTATCAAAAATAAACTAGTGATAGACATGGGGCTTTGTTTCTCAGTCTTCTATTCTGTTCCACTGGTCTATGTGTCTGTTTTTGTGCTAATACCATGCGGTTTTTATTAGTATTGCTTTGTTGTACAGTTTAAAGTCCGGTACTGTGATGTCTCCAGCATGGTTCTTATTGCTGAGAATTGCTTTAGCTATTCTGGATTTTTTTTCATATGAATTTTGTAACTGATTTCTCTAAGTCAGTGATTGTGTTGAATGTGTAGATACTTTTTGGTAGGTTGGTGATTTTGATTATATTTATTTTGCCTATCCAAGAGCATGGGAGGTCTTCCCATCTTCTAAACTCTTCTTTGATTTCTTCTTTACTGATTTATACTTTTCTTTGTCTTTTTTTTTTTTGCAGTACTGGGGATTGAACCCAGGGGAAGTCTACCTCTGAGCAACACCCGCAGCCCTATTTTTTTTTATTCTTTATTTCCAAACAGGGTCTCACTAAGTTGTGGAGGGCCTCACTAAGTAGCTGAGTCTGGCTGCTAACCTGGTTTTTCTGATCTTGATTTTTATAATTTTCATTGTAGAGGTCTTTCACCTTCTTGGTTAAATTTATTCCTACATACTTTTTTTTAAAAAGATATTGTGAAGGGAATTGTTTTCTGTATTTCTTTTTCAGTGGATTGATTATTTGTGTAATGGAATGCTAATGATTTTTGTAGATTGATTTTGTATCCTGCTACTTTGCTGAAATTATTTTTCACCTCTAGAAGTTTTCTGAGTAAGTTTATTGGATCATGTCATCCACAAACAAGGGTAGTTTCAGTTCTTCTTTCCCTATTTGTTTTCCTTTGATGTCTTATTGCTGAGGCTAGGGTTTCGAGTACTATGTTGAATAGTAGTGGTGACAATGGTCATCCTTGTCTTGTTCCTGATCTTAAGGGAAATTCTTTAAGTTTTTTCCCTTTCATAATGATGCTGGCTTTGGGTTTGTTGTATATAGCCATTATATGTCGAGGTAAGTTCCTTCTATTCCTCATTTCCTCAGCATTTTTTATCATGAAAGGGTGTTGAATTTTGTCAGTGCTTTTTCTGCATTTATTGATATAACCATGCATTTTTTGTCCTTACCTCTATTAATGTGGTGAATTACATTTATTTATTTGCGAATATTAAACCATCCTTGCATCCCTGGGATGAAGCTTACTTGATCATGATTAACTATTTTCTTGATGTAGTTTTGAATGTGAATTGCTAATATTTTGTTGAGAATTTTTGCATCTATATTCATCAGTGATATTGGTCTTTAATTTGGTTTGGGGATTAAGGTGACGCTATCTTCATAGAATAAATTTGGTAATTTTCCTCCTTTTTCTATTTCATGGAATAATTTGAGGAACATTGAAGTTATTTCTTCTATGAAGGTATTGAAGAATTCAGCTGGGAATCTGTCTGGGGCTGGAGTACTCTTTGATGGAAGACCTTTTATTGTTGTTTCTATTTCTTTGCTTCCTATTTGTTTGTTTAGCTTTTCTCGTTCTTGTTCCAGTTTAGGTAAGTTTCAGGTGTCTAAGAATTTGTCAATTTCTTCTGGGTTTTATATTTTAGTGGAATACAAAGTTTTGAAATAGTTTCTAATGATGTTTTACATATCCAAATTGTCTGTGATAATATTTCCATTTTGACCCTTTGATATTTGTGTCTGTTCTCTCTTTTGATTAAGTTGGCTAAGGGTTTGTCAATATTATTTATTCTTTCAAAAAACCCAGCTTTTTGTTTATTGATCTTCTGAATTTTTTATTTGTTTTCTATTTCATTAATTTATTCTCTGATTTTGATTATTTCATGCCTTCTGCTGGCATTGTGGTTAGTTTGTTCCTGCTTTTCAAGGGCTTTGAAATGCATTATTAGATCATTTATTTTGAGTCTTTTTGTTTTTCTTATGTAGGTGCTTAATTCTATAAATTTTTCTCTTAACACGGTCTTCAGGGTGTCCCATAGATTTTGATACATTGTGTTTCTATTTTCTTTTGATTCTAAGAATTTTTTTAAAATTTCTCCTCTTATTTATTCTCTGCTCCAGTCTTCATTTGGTAATGTATCATTCAATATCCAAGTATTTGTGTAGTTTCTCTGGATCTTCTTGTTGTTGATCTCTGCTTTCATTCCATTATGATCTGTAGGATGCAAGGAATAATATTGATTTTTTGAACTTGTTGGTGCTTGTTTTGTGGCTTAAAATATGGTCTATTTTGGAGAAGCTTCCATGGACAGCTAAGAAGAATGTGTATTCAGCTATTGTTGGATGGAATATTCTGAAAATTTCAATAAATCCAATTTGTTTACATTGCCCTTTATGTCTGAGGTATTTTTACTAATCTTTTGGGTTTTTTTGCGTGTTTGTTTCTGTGGTAATGGGGATAGAACCCAGGGGCATTCTACCTCTGAGCTACACATCCAGCCTTATTTTATAACTTTATTTTGAACACTAAGTTGCAGTTGGCCTCACCAGTTGCTCAGGCTGGCCACGAACCTGCGATCCTCCTGTATCAGTCTCCCAAATACTGGGATTACAAGGGTGTGCCAGCATGCCCGGCTTTACTAATCTTTTGACTGGACCACCCATATAAAGGCGTAAGAGGTATGTTGAAGTCTCCTGGGATTATTGCATTGGGTTCTATCTGGGTATTTTAGTAAAGAAGAGTTAACTTTACATAGGCTAATGCACTATTATTAGGGGCATAAATGTCTTCATTTTGGATAATTCCTTCTATCATTAAGAAGTGACCACCATTTTCTCTTTTGATAAGTTTTGGCTTAAAGTCTGTTGTGTCAGATAAGAGGGTAGCCACCTCTGCTTGTGTTCTGTCTCAGTTTGCATGGAAAATTTTTCCCATCCTTTCACCTTCAGTTTATGGACCCCTCTCCCTTGTAGGTGTGTTTCCTACAATCATATATAGTAGGATTATGAGTTTTGAGTCAATGTGCTAGTTGATGTCTTTTAACTGGGGAGGTGAGTCCATTGATGTTCAGTGTTATTATGGAGAGATGGTTTTTGTTTCCTGTCATTTTTAATAAAGTTTTTTATTTGAGGCAGTAATTATTCTCCGTACCTTAGTTATTCATCTGGTGGTATTCATTGCTTCTTTGGTTTGGATGTTTGTTTTTCATTCCTTCTTTGTTTTTCTTTTCTATGAGTGTTCTCTCAAGTGCCAGTTTGGTCTTCATGAATTCTTTTTTTTTTTTTTTGGCGGTACTGGGGATGGAAGCCAGGGGTGTTCTACCTCCAAGCTATACCCCCGGCCCTATTTTTTGTACTTTATTTTGAAATCGGGTCTCACGAAGTTGCGGAGGGCCTCACTAAGTAGCTGAGGCTGGCCACGAACCTGGATCCTCCGGTCTCCGCCTCCCAAGTACTGGGATTACAATTGTGCGCCACCACGCCTGGCCCTTTTAACTTCTGCTTATCTTGGAATGTTTTTATTTCTCCATCAATTTTGAAGGATAGCTTTGTGGGATATGGTAGTCTTGGTTGGAAGTTGTTTTCTCTAAGAGCTTGGAGTGTATCACTTCATGCCCTCCTGGATGTCAGTATTTGGGTTCAGAATTCTGGAGTAATTCTTATTGTTTTACCTCTGAATGTCAGCTGGATTTTTTGCTCTCTACTCAGGATTCTCTCCTGAGCCTCAGTGTGGCACATTTTGATTATAATGTGGTGTGGGGATGTTTATGTTTGGTCTTGTCTGGTTGGGGTTCTGAATGTCTCCTGTACAGATGTCCTCATCTTGATCCAAGTTTGGCAAATTTTTGATATTTCTCTGAAGAGATTCTTAATTCCCTTTGTCTGAATTTCTATGTCTTTTTCAATGCCAATTCCTCTTAAGTTTGGTCTTTTAAAATCATCCCAAAGTTCTTGTATGTTCTCATCCTTCTGTTGTGATGTTTTTACTGAATCCATGACTATATTTTCAGTTTTGAATGTACTATCTTCAATGGCTGAAATACTGTGATTTCCATTTGGTTCATTACATTTGTGATAACTTCAATGGAATTGATTATTGATTCTTTAATTCATTAAGATTTTTTGTTACTTTTTTATGGACATAGTTCTTAATTTTCCGAATGCTCTCTCTGATTTCCTTCTTGGTGTCACTCATCATATTGATTATCAAAATTCTGAATTCTCTGTCTGGAATCCTCTGCACCTCTATTTCAGTGGGATTTGAGGTTGGGAGAATTAGTTGTGGTTTTAGTGGACATTTTCCCTATATTTTCAGGAGTCTTCAGGAATTGCAATGAACTATGAATTAGTTTCTAATGTCTGCTTCTTATAATTGGGTGCTTAACTTTAGCCTCCACTTCCTCTGTAAATGTTTATACTGTCTGGCACAACTGGGATATTTCAGAATCTGCTTTGCCTAGTTACCTCTTCTGTTCTGCCATGTGACCTGGATATATTGATTGTTCAGGAAGGTGGTCTATCTTCTGTTTTGCTGTTTTGTTGATACTGGGCATGCTGTTTAAAGCACCTGCTGTTTTCAGACTTCCTTCCAATATGTAGGGAGATGTGCCTCTTCTCCAAGAGCTTGCTGTCAGTATACTGAGTATGTATGGATGTAATTTGGTGGGTTATCCTCTAGCCTGTTCTGTATTTGGCAGAACTGGCTGAAGAGTATTTGTTTCTTGATGTCCTATCTTTTTATTTCAGAGTTTTCACTCCAGGTTGGGAAGTTTATAGTGGACACTATTATTATGTGGAATATGTGTTGGGGAGAAGATAATATAACTGGGACAGTCCAATTCAAAGCAGATTCAGAGGGGCTGTGAAAAATTACTGTGGTGTCTTCCATAAAGAGATGAATGCTCAAGTAGAGGAAAGTGAGATAGAACAAAAGTATAAGAAAATGTTAAGACTCAGATGGAACCAGACACATCCACATGGAGAGATGGCTCAATTTAGAAAGAGAAGAAACTTTGGACAACATTAGTAGCACATAAACAAACAGGAGAAAAAGAAAAGAGAAAAAACAAATCCTAGAGTACAAAACCAAGCTAAATGGATTACAAATGAATTTTAGATAATGATAAAAGTATATGAAAGGGGGGAGAAGAAAGAGATCAATCTAACAAACAAAATGGTGAAACCAGAAGAGATACCCGTCACACACACCAGAAGAGATAGCCCCCAGACACCACCAAAAACAGATAAATAAAACTAAGTATTTATTAGAAAGGAAAAATTTAAAAAGAAAAATAGTATAAAAATTTAAAAAGAAAAGTCAATAAATAATAAATCATATTAGAGTGTTAGAAATATAAATTATAATATGTAAAGAGGTGAGAGACAAAAGAAATCTAGTATCATGGTCCTTGTCCACAAATATTTTTTAAATTATGGTAATTTTTTAAAAATAGAAATTAAAAAGAATTGATTTAATGTTGTTATGATCAATGAAAATGTATACTTTAATACAAAGAATTAAAAATTTGATATTAATTATGTAGCACACAATAATAAGAGAATAATAAAAGTGCTTAATAATTTTGAAAACTGTTGCTTTAGTCTTGTGTTAATCTGTTCAACAAATCTATGACACATAGATATTTATAAACTTGTATTAATAGTATTAAAATAGCTCAAATAATCTACTTTGCTTAATATATAGTCAGACTATGTAGAGCACTATATATACATCACTATCATGTTGACTATATTTGATTTAACCAAATAAAGAAAAACATCATGATCCTTGATCCTCATCTATTTCTGAAACAAAATCAATACTATCATCACTACATTTCCCACAGCCAGTGAATATAATGATGCAAGCCCAAAGAAATTTATAAATAATTCAAACAGGATTTATCACAGAAACATAAATATGTTTCTAAGTTACACTCATTGGATAATCCAATCCATAAATTGGCAGTAGTGATAAAAGGGAAAGAAAAGGTATAAGGTCCACCATAGAATCCTGAACTGCTGAGTATTTGTCCATAGCAGTGTTATATCATCAAGAAAACACTCAAAATTTGAGCTTAAAGAAAGACTTCAGTGATATGAACTTATTATTTCTTGGTAGTGAAGAAGAGCCTTAAAGAACATCTAAAGAATAATCAAACCATTACTGGTTGGTGAGTAAGAAAGCCATACTTGAAGTGTAAATCATTTTTAAAAGTTAAATAGTAAAAGGATATGCATGAGTCTAAGGTAGAAAGTATAGAATAATATTCACAATATTTTGCAGCAAAATTGGATCACAGCTTAGTAATTTGTTCATGGGCTTGACATTTTAGAGTGAAGATAGTTTTCAAAAATTGATTCTGTTATCAGAATGAATGCTTCTCTCAAGACCGTTTATCTAAGATTGAACAACTGATTTTGCTATAATTTCTGCAGCTTTCTTATCTGTGAAATTGAGACAATATCACCTATGCTTTAAGGTATTTATGAGGATTAAATGACATAACACATGAAAAACACCTACAAGAAGACTCTTCACTCCCTTAGCTCTCACTGTGATAAAAGTCATCTTTTCCTCCCTAGACCACTGTGAATATTGCCCACCTCTTTTCCCTGTCTCCACCACACTTATCAATAATCTGTATCTCTAGAGTGATTCATTTAAAATGTAAATCGGTGTATGACACTATTATTCTTTAAATTTTCTTTGACTTTTCATTACTGGTTCAGTGAAAACCAAAGTCCTTGAAATTACCTAAAGGGCCGTCCATGGTGTAAACCCATCTAACCTGATCTCATCTCCTACAATTCTACCTGACACACATTATTTCAGCCCTGCCTTTTCACTTGTTCTCTCTGCCTGGAAAGCACACTTGCCCAGATGTACACCTGGCTTGCCCTCTCCTCTCTTGTAGTTATTTGTAGTAGCCACCTACTTGAAAGCTCCCCAACACCAACAAAAAACAAGTGCCCCTTCTGTCCCCCAGGCTTTCCTTGCTTCCTAACCTAGTTTTCATTCTTCTATAACATTTATCACCAGCATACCATGTATGAAATTGTTTTTTGTTCATAGTCAATATTTCTTGTTTCACATATCTTCTGTTTTCCCCCTCTCACCCCAGAGATACCCCCACCCTTCCATAGCTTACATTTTGCCCAGTAGACTTATCTGTATTGATTACATGGAGGGATTCTCCTGTCCTCTGGCATACAGTTAGGTTTTAATGATGGGGGATACCAACAGTATAAAAGAAGGTAAAAGAGTAAGGATGTCTTACTGCCCTGGATCATTTCAGGCTGACTGATTAAGGATACTTCAGCCTGGCCATTTTCCTTTACTAAAGTCTACTTCTCAAGGGTAATCTCTTTCTCTTTTTTAAATTGGTGCATTGTAATCATACATCTTGATGAGTTTCAGGGCAGTAGAAGTATACATGCACACATCACTCAATTAGCCCTCCCCAAATTTCCACCCCATTCCCTCCCCCTTCCCTCCTTCTCATGCTCAGCATAGTAGTTGACTTTGATAAGTTTGTGTATGTACATCCTGTGCATTAGGGTGTTTCCCTCTTCCCCCTTCCAATCTCCCTCCATTAGGACACCTCTTTACTCATCTAAAGTTTTTTCATCTTTGTTTGGACTCACTCCTATGGCCTATTCTCCCTAGCTTCTGCATATTAGGGAGAACATCAGACCCCTCACTTTTTGTGACTGACTAATCTTACTTAGCATAATGTTCTCTAATTCCATCCATTTCCCTGCAAATTATGTAATTTTGTTGTTCTTTATGGGTGTGTAAAATTCCATGTGTACATATCCTATATTTTTGTAATCTATTCATCTATTGATGGACATTTGGGCTGGTTCCATAGTTTGGCAATTGTGAATTGTGCAGCTATAAACATAGAAATGCATGCATTAGTCTGGTTATTTGGTTTCTATTCTTTTGGGTAGACACCTAGAAGTGGTATTACTGGGTCATATCATAGGTTCATTCCCACACTGTTTTCCAAAGTGGTTGCACTAATTTGCAATCCCACCAACAATGTATTAGCATTTCTACTTCTCCACATCCTCCACAGCATTTGTTATTGTTTGTGTTTTTAATGATTGCCATTCAAATTGGGGTTAAGTGAAATCTCGGGTAGTTTTGATTTGCATCTCTCTGATTGCTATGATGTTGAACATTTTTTCATACATTTATTGGCCATTTGTATTTTTTGTAAGTTTTTTTGTATTTTTTTTACTTCACTTTCCAATTGTTTGATATTTTTTTGTGGTGAGTTTCCTGAGTTCTCTATATATTCTAGATATTAGTCCTCTATCAGAAGAGTAGCTGGCAAAAACCTTCTCCCATTCTGTTGGCTCTCTGTTGAGGTTCTTTTATTTTTTTGGCTTTACCGGGGATTGAACCCAGGGGCACTCTACCTCCAGGCTACACCCCCAGCCCTATTTTTTATTCTTTATTTTGAAACAGGGTCTCACTAAGTTGCAGAGAGACTCACTAAGTAGCTGAGGCTGGCCGTAAACCCAGATCCTCCAGTCTCAGCCTCCCAAGTAGTGGGATTAAAAGCATGTGCCACCAAGCCTGGCTTCTGTTGAGGTTCTTGATAGTTTCCTTTGCTACACAGAAGCTCTTCAGTTTAATCCAATCCCATGTATTGGTCCTCTTTTTAATATCTTGTGCCTTTGGGGTCTTGTTGAGGAAGTTTATACCTGTGCCTATGTGTTGAAGAGTTGGATCTATGCCCTTCAAGCAGCTGCAAGGTCTCTGGTCTAATTTACAGGTCTTTGATCCATCTTGAATTGACTCTTGTGCAGGCTGAGAAAGTGGGGTTTATTTCCATTTTTCTGCATGTGGTTAACTAGTTTTGCCAACTCCATTTGTTAAAGAGGCTGTCTTTTCCAGTGTATGTTTTTGGCTCTGTTGTAAAAAATCAATTGGCTGTTAAGTATGCAGATTTGTTTCTGTGTCTTCTATTCTGCTCCATTGGTCTATGTGTCTGCTTTTGTGCCAAATACCATGCTGTTTTTATTACTATGGCTGTGTAGTATAGTTTGAAGTCAAGTATTGTGATGCCTCCTACATGGTTCTTGTTGCCGAGAACTGCTTCGGCTATCCTGGGGTTTCTGTTGTTCCAAATGCATTTAAGGACTGATTTTTCTATGTTTGTGAAGATAGACCTTGGTAATTTAATGGGTATTGCATTAAATCTGTGGGTGACTTTTGGAAGAATGGCCATTTTGATCATATTCATTCTGCCTGTCCAACAGCATGGGAGGTCCTTCCATCTTCTAAGATCTTCAATTTCTTTTTTCAATGTATAGTAAGGTACTATATAGTAAAGATTAGAGGTAGTTAAAATAAAGGAGGCTTCTAGTAGCCAGTATATAGTATTTAGGTATAATGATACAAAATGGATTTAATACAAGGCAAAGAAAGAAAAAAAAGAAGGGATGGAGAGAAGAGTGGAGATAGGGAAGAGGGAATAAGCTTTCAAAAGGGATGGATGTTTGTACAGACAAACAAACAAGCAAACAAACAAACAAACAAACAACAACATTAGAAATATACAAGTACAGAGCAGTTGGGCTCTGCTGCCTTTCTGGGTCTGCGTGGATACTTTCAGCTGGTTAAGGTCCACTCATTAGAGTAAGTTCTTGAGCACATTCCAACCATTCTCACTTGCTCAGTATCCTATATAGCAATAATGTCAGTTTGCAGGCCCAATTCTTGGTCTCCTTCAGTGATTGGGACCCTTGCTTGGTCCTTCTCTCTGCCTGTACAGGCACCCTGTGCTGCTGGTGCCTCTCCTGCTGCAAGTGTGGATCTCTGCACTCTCCACTGGGCCTGTCCCTATGTCTCTCTCTGTCTATGCAGATGGCGGGTGTCGCCATGGCGGGACCCTGGGCCTATGTCTCTCTTTGCCTTCGGAAGCGGTGGATGTCGCTTTGACCAAAAAAGGTTGAGTTGGTCTGATTTTTCCCCAGGTGCCATGACTGTGTGTCCCGTGGCGATCCCTGGAAACCCTGCAAGGGTGCTTGCCACGCTAGTCCCTGTGGCCGCACTGGGTGGTCTCCCTGGTCTTTCCCTGGGGTGGCATGTTAACTTAAGGTCTTGTTGAGCACTGACTGCTCTTAATCTCTGGGGGAGGATGTAGGCTCAGCCGCTGCCACAGGTTCTGGTTGGGCGTCTGAGCATTCAGGTCTCTATCAAGCGTGGAGCAATTTGCTGCTCGCTTAAGTTGCTGATGATCTGCAGTTGCTGTATTTACAACAGGTTGTGGCTTCTTTGTTCATGGTCTGTGGAAGCTACAGTGCTGGTAGCTACCAGCATGGCCTGACCAAGATGGCACCGCCACTGCTGCCGCTCTTTGGGTCTCTTGTTGTGCATGGAGCAAGTTGCTCCCCACTTTCGTTGTTGATGATCTGCAGTTACTGCTTTTACAACAGGTCACTGGCTTCATTGTTGGTGGCCTGTGGAAGCAGCAGTGCTGGTAGCCACAAGCCCCTGTGTGGCCTGGCCAAGATGGTGCCGCCACTGCAGCTGCTGCAGCTGCCATTCCCTAGGTGAGGTGCATGGAGCTCTTTACTGTCCTCTGTTCTGTCTTCTGGCTTTGATTCCATTGCATTTCAAATTTTGTTGTTGTTTAGTTCATTGTTTTGCTGATTTTCTTCTCTTGTTAAGACCCTTCTTCCACAGTGATTGAGATCCAAGTCTCAGAGTGACTGCGACATGGTATCACCCTCAGTCACTATGTTGAAACTCCCAAGGGTGATCTCTTCTATGTCTGTGGTGCTCAAAGTGTGGTTCAAAGAACCCCATCTCATCTGAGAGCTGAGTAGATGAACATACCTTGAGGCCCTAACTCAGACATACTGATTTAAAATCTGCATTTTAACATATTAATGAGCTCCATGTGATCAAAGGCATGTTAAAGTCTGAAACCACTGCTTTTCTGGGCTTTAGTAATTGTCCCCTCTCTTTGGATTTAGTGGCAATAACAGGCCCAATACCACAGAAGCTTATTTGTTGCCTGATCCTCTGTGTTTCCTCTACATCTTGCCAATAGCTTTATAAATAGCTCCTTTTAAATAAAAGCCTTCTAAAATTATCCTAATTGTCTATCCATGTGTTGAGATCCTGGCTGGTCCACTAAACTGTTAATCCCATAACACAGAGATTTTGTCTAAGGTGACTGCTTTATCTCCAAGCCCTAGAACAGTTTTTGCCTCTCAATATTTTATGATTGACTAACAGTACCTACCAGTAAATGTTAGCAAATAGTCAGTAAATAAGTTAGCAAATGGTTAGCAATAATAACAATATATGATTGTATCTATTATTATTATTATTATTATTATTATTATCATTATTATATTAACGCTACCTTTGGTGTTTTCTTAAGACACAGTAAATCCTGATACAGTCAAAATGTAAAGGGATCTGAAGCTGATAATCTCTTCTACCTTTCCCAGTAGTGTAATTATTTTTATAACAAATGGAGAGGTCTTTCTGAGAAAGTGACATTTCAGTTGAATCTATAAATTGAGCAGGAGTTGGCCAGAAGAAGACAGGAGTATTTCCCAGGCAGAGGAAGTACTTGGAGGTGTTTAGGATGCTTGGAAATCAGCAGGAGCTTTATGTATTTGAGAAATTGACAGAGTCTGGATTTTCTTAGAACACACAGAATGATGGGAAATTTGAGCGGGTTTTCTTAAAATATATAGGTCATGTAAAATTTTGCATTTTGTTTTAAATAAAGGAATTTGATGAGACATTTTATGAAAAGACAAGATATGATCTAATGTGTGCTTTTAAAGCATGAATATCATTGTTGATTACAGGATTACAGCAGAGGCAGCAAGAATGAAATAAAAAAAAAGAGATCATTCATCGGTCAAAGCAAGAGAGACAGGGCTGTGGACTAAGTTGGTAGGAGAGGAAAAAAAATAAGAGATTGATTTGAATACGTATTTAACCAAACTTGGTGATGGATAAGATTGAGAAGGTGGGAGCAAAGTGAGGTTTCGACATGGCTAACTGGATGGCAGATGTGTGATTTGCTGGAATGCAGAGGATTGTCAAAGGAATCACTGTGTAGAAGAAGCTCCAGAGTTTTGAACTGTACACATTAAGATTGAGATGCCCAGACACATCCAAGTAGAGATGTGAAAAACTAGAAATAGAGACTTGTTAGTTATAAGCATACCAATAATATGTAAATACTTGAGAATGGTGATATTTCTTAAGAAGGGATGAGAGAAAGTAACTAGAATCAGGATAAATCCCAGAATAACTCTAATATTTAAAAATAAGACCAAATGAATACAACCAGATATAATCTGAAGTAGGGGGGAAATAAGGAGAGTGTAGTGTATGGAATCCAAGGGAGAAAAGACTGATCATCTATATTAGAATTACCAAAGAAATAAAAGAAGACAAAAGAGAGTGGGATGATATATTTGAGTTGAAAGAACATAACTATAACCTAGAATTCTGTATTTGCAAAACTGAAATTCCATATTAGGGAGAAAATAAGAATAGTATCATGCAAGCAATGAAAATGAGAGTGTATTATTAGTACATACTTACTGTGCTTTAGGAAATGCCAAAGCCATGGTGAGAAAGCTTTTGGAAAAAGCTAAATAATTACTGGATACATAAAATAATTATGATGACTTTTCAAGGAAGTTGGACAGATAAAGAAGAGGGAGCTAAGTATTAGACAACAATACATATTAAATGGGACATGAACATGTAAGACAAAAGTAATTCTAAAGTTCTTATATTGTAGAGATGTTTAATTTCATAATAAGTCAAATATACATGCCAAAAATTTAAAGGCAAATACTAAACAAATAGGATTAAAGTATAAAACTTCCAAACAATATAAAAGAGATGAGAATAATACAAATCAACCTAGGACAAAGCAAACAGTGTGTGTGTGTGTGGGGGGTGAGTCAGAAAGAGTAGAAAGGACAAGTTCAATTGGTACAAATAAATCAAAATTAATAGCAATAATCATAAATGTAAAAGGAGTTAATTCATATTTGAAGAGATAATTATTCAATTTGATTATATATATATATATACACTAAAATTAATAAATATATACTATACAAATATTGTACAAATATATCTTACATAAATGTAAAAGTATATATTACTTATGGAGATACACCCAAGATTTGAAGGTAAATAAACATTGAAATTAAAAAATAAGATTTCACCTCAGCAGAACTGCAGATGACACCATGAGCAAAACTGAAGTCCTGGATATTTGAATAATACAGGAAATTAAAGATAAATGAATAAAAATTGCATGACATAAAACAAAAGTCCTGAATTCAACAAAAAAATGTCCTTTAAAATGATTATCTTAGGTCAAAAGAAATGGAAGTCTCCAGAGGCAAAAACAAAATAGGCTTTGAAACCAATGTGAAAGGACACTGGATTTGTAGCTGCTTCTGATAATGCAACACCTCGATTTCTACAATTGCGGAAGGAACAGGAAACAAATCCTTGGAACAGAGAAGGCATGGGCTTTGCAATTGAGATAACCAACTGAATCTGTGATCTACAAAGTGTTCCAACATAATGAAAGAGGAGAGACAGAATGTGGGTGCTCACTTACCTGGGATAGGTATCAGGTCCTTTTTAAGCCAGGAAAAGATAAGCAGTAAATTTTTAATGAATTGCTAACAGCTAAATGTGAGCTAGTTTAGAAGTTTATAACCACGGGGAGGGCATTTGTACATATGTGCAGGTTTTCATTAGTACCTCACTGGGCACTCCTGAGAAAGAGAGGAGCATGGTGGGAAACACGAGAAAGCATCATCCCTCATGGTGCAGGCCTGGGGGGAGGAGCAGCACTGAAAGCAGAGTCACAAAGAGAGAGCTGTGCCCCCATGTGTAATGGGTATAAAGTTTCAGTTTTGTAAAATGACGAGAGACCTGGAAGTGGATGGTGATCATCATTGTACAACAACGTGAATGTACTTAGTACCACTGAATGATACACTTAAAAATGGCTAAGATATTTTATGTTATTTGTATTTTACCATAACAAGAAAATTGAAAGAAAATCAGTCAGTGCAGTTTACCATGTTATGGTTTAGAATTGGAATGCCCTGCCCCCCAAAGTGTCAGCTGTTGAAGGCTCCCCCAGGGCAGCAATGTTCAGAGGCAGGCTGTTAGGAAATGATGGAATCATGAGGACTATATCATCATCCATGGATTAATCCACTTGATAGGTTAATAATTTGAATAGACTATTGGAAGATGGTGGAAACTGTAGGCAAGTAGGTCACTGGAGTTCTTGGGGACTAAACCTTGTCCCCCCCTCCCCTGCTAGGCTATGCGATTTACTCCTGGGGGAAAAATTACCAGGTTCATGTAATCTCTGAGTTGTCTAGTCAGTTGCTACTCAGGGAAAAAAGAGAAAAGATAAAAGTGAATCTCTTGCTTCTTCTCTTTAGCCATGTTTTTTCTCTCTCTCTCTCTCTCTCCCCCAGTGCATATATAAATCCTCCTCAGTGAAAGGTATTTAGGATTATTTGACAATTTTATAATGACCATTTCCAAAACATATTTGGTTTACAGAACTGTAACGAACATAGGCTTAGTAAGATAAGCATTATTTCTAGCTACTCCACTTATCAACCTTGGACATGATGCTTAAACTCTTTCAACCTTTATTTTTCCTCATCTGCAAAAGGAAAAAAAATCTAACATAATAATTTCGATGAAAAATTTTTAAAAGCATGTACAAAGATCAATTTAATGCCTATACAAGCACACACACATACACACAAAGTGTGTGTGTGTAGTGTCTGTACATAATTTTTACCACAATTAATTGAAGAAAAGTCTCCTGTCCATGAAAGTTATTAATAAAATTAAACCAAAAAGTGTTTATATGTTGTCAAAATTTTTTGATATAGTTCAAAAATGACCAGGAAGATAAACACAGTACTCCAAGGAAATTATGCCCTTGACAAATTCATTTTTTCATTTAGTTGTTCAAATTGAGTGCTCAAATATTTATCTAATGCATGTCCTATGTCCAGCACTTTCCTTAGAATTGGGATACAGTGGCATATCACAAAGGCTTCTAAGTCTTCTGTATCCCCCTGTCATTTTTTTTAACTTGTCATTATTTTAACTCCACATAACTCTTAAAGTTTCACATGCAGAGAACAAGTAATCAACCCAGTTCTCAAGGTTTTTTTTTTTTTAAAGAAACTATTTGGTTGTTTTGAGAACAGATAACTGCTAACTCACATTGGCTCTCTACCTGACATATTTTCCTCTCTTATAGAATCTGACATTTGATATTTCTTCAAAATTAACGCCTGCCTTCTGACTCCCCATTCCCCCCTCTACATGGTGGATAGATGACAAATACCTTCCTTAACTGGGCTGATCATAGATAGCAACATATCTGAGCTCTCTCAGCCTAGTTGTCCAAAGAAATGCCTGCACTAAGTTATAATTCAATGTTATGAACTGGGCTGTTATCACAGGCTGATATAAGAAATGGCCATTTAAAAAATGTTACTCTATTTTTTGGTAAAATGTGAGCTGGAGACATTATCCATCATTGTTCCTCAACATATACATGATAAATCTCCTCTAGAATTTAGGGACAGGAAAGTATTTGTCTCACTAGATAAACTTTTATGCTTTTATAATCTGACAAAGTGGTATAGTACAGTGGTTAAGATGATAGCTTTGGAGTCAGATGCATTAGGATTTGAGTCCTCACCCTAACATTTTCTAAATAGGAAAATCATCTAACATTTTAAAGTCTCTATTTTCTCATTGTAAAAAGGGTACCCTGTTTTCATTTTTGTTGTTTCATCTTGTTTTTGAAACTTCAATGCGACAAAAAGAGCAGTGGACTTTATAATATCATGTATACAGTGAACATTCAATTAACATCTTTTATGTTTACTTGATAAATATGCAACTCTATACCTTTTCTTTCCTGCTCTAATCTTCAGGTATATTTTTCCTGCTTAACTGTAATTTCCAGTACAATAATTTTATTTTATTCTCTCTACATCTTTTAAATTCCTTATTTATATATGTCTCTCTAAATATATTCAACATTTAAGATCCCTTAAATGTTTTATGTTTATGGGTGTAAAATATTTTTTAAAAAAACAGAAAAGCCTCCAAGAAATCTTATTTTTATTTTTAAAAATATAATTAAAATGACACTTCAAATACATGAAAACTATTGTATTCAATATTGTATTTAAATATATAAACAAAAAGGGTTAGATGCTTGAATTTTATGTATCTATATGGGTATGCATTTACTAATTTAACTCCTCCCAAATGTAGAATACATCTTAATCGAATACCAGAAAGTATCAAGAGAAAAAGAATTTTTTTCTGAAAAAAAAGATCAATGCCACATAATTTTAAAAATCTGAAGTTCACCAGCCAAGATTTCTAAAAGGATACAGACACCAAGAAAAATATTTATAACAAATAAGGCAAGTATAGACATAATATTTTCTCTAAAACATTTAAAATATGTTTTATTTTGAAAATATATTTATATTAAAATAAATATATATGTGGGATTCTCATGAACCCATAAAAATATAGGAATATCCAACAGAAAAGGATACAAAATTAGTATAAAGACAATTCACAAAGAAAATAAAACAAATAGACATGAAACACAATGTCAACTTCAATAGTAAGATATGCAAATCAATATAATTTTAAACCACCAAATTATGAAAGTTTTAAAAATTATTATACCTGTTAGGTATACTGAAATAGATATTCTCACATATTGTTTCTAAGAGTTCAAATTACTAAAAATTATCTGGAAAGAAATGCAGTGCTAAGTATAAAAAACTTTTAAATACTTCTATTTTAATCCCACAACTGTTAAATTAACTTTAATCCAATAATTCCACATGTAATATTAATAAAGTATATTAATATATAATTATAAGAAGCACTTTAAATTTAGAGACAAATTATCTACCAATAAATGAAAAAAATGGTAAAATACAGGATGTAAACCCATAGGCTTGCATATTTAGCGGTTGGATAATATTCATTAGTCACTAAAATGATAGATACTTAAATATTTACCAATAGGAGAAAATATTTGATATAATATTAAATGAAAAATAAAATAAAGCATTAAAATTTATCTATACTGTGATTCCACTTAAAGTAGATTATAGTTATATATTTATAAAATATACATAGTATTTAAAATTACATATATTTATTTTAAAATATATTAATAGTATACATAGTTATATATAATTTTTAAGTACATAAATGTATATAGTTTATAAATATATCAATATATATATCTAATACAGATATTAGAGGACATCTGACCAACTCAATTAGAACTGACAGTCAAATAATCAAAAAGTTAATTCAAAGCTGGGTATAGTGGCACATCCTGTAATACCAGTACTTGGGAGGCTGAGACAGGAGAATCACAGGTTCGAGGCCAACCTCAGAAATTTAGTGAGGTCCTCAGTAATTTAGTGAGGTCCTCACTAATTTAGCTAGACCCTGTTTCAATGTAAAAAAATGAAATAGGGCTGGGGGTCTAGTTCAGAGGTAGAATGCCTCTGAGTTCAATCCCCAGTAACACACACACACACACACAAAAAAAAAACAATAAAAGTAAATTCAAGTTCCAATTCAAAGAAAAAGTGAGAGATACTGCTTCTTGCCAATATGACAAATTAGTACAGGATACTGGCTGCACCTTCTCAAATCACCTCTAATAAACCTATTAAATTGTGAGGGAAGAATGCATTTCATAGTCACTAAAAGCATACATCAACTCTGGGGAAACCAAAGTTATCATGAATTGTGTATGTGAGAGTGTGTGTGACCACAGCACTGTGAAGGCGGCTAGAGATGGCTTTTCTTATTTGTACTTTAAAAAATAACACACACACAAAGGAGAATGAATAAAGTCAACAGTTTAATTATTATATCAGGTGAACACCATGCAGGGCAAGAAATAGAATCAGCTAGTATGCCAGAAGCCTGACCACTCTTCTTTCCAATCAAAGATCATCCCATCCTTAAAATCTAACTAGTCTTCTAACTTTCAGTTATCAACCTTGCTCTTTTGAAGAGAATTATCAACACCAAGCCTTCCGAAACACTCAAATTTGTATTTAAAATTTGAATACATTATTCAATAATGAGTTTCTTCTGGTCTATTTTATGCTTGGATATTGTTTCCAATATTTCATCTTTAGAAATTATATTGATTCATATTTTTATTTAGTCCTATAATCTCTAGTTCATTTGTTTATAAAAATGAATGGAAATACTGTTTAAATGTAGTAAAATGCAACCAGTTTAAGTGTAGACATGAGAAGGGAATTCTACCTCCAAGCCACACTCCCAGCCCTATATTTATTTATTTTATTTTGAAGCAGGATCTTGCTAAGTTGCCCAAGCTGGCCTCAAACCTATGATCCTCCTGTCTTAGCCTCCTATGTACTGGGATCACAGACATATACCACCATACTCGGCTATCTTTTCTTTTTTATCCTTCATTTTGGATTAACTTTATTATTATGTCTTCAAATTCACTAACACCTTATTCTGCAACATTTAATCTGCTCCTAATTACTTTCAATATATTAATATATTAACTATACTGATTCTCCTAATCCATGAATATTATATATTTCTCCATTGACTTAGGTTCTTTATCTCTTCCATCAGCATTTTGTAATTCACAATGTAGAGATACAATATAGATGTTTGGCTACACATTTACCTAAATTTATCTTTTTAGAGGAGTTGTAAATTATATTTTTAAAATCGATTTCCTACTACTCATTGCTAGAAAAAGAAATTATAATTGATTTTTGTGTTAACCTTGTGTTTTGTGACATTGGAAACTCATTAGTACTGGGATTATTTTGATTTTGTTTTATTTTGCAGAATACTTGATATTATATGTATTATATGTATATATAGATAGGCAATAATGTAATTTGTGAATAGTGCAACTTTTATTTCTTCTTTTCTAATCTAGTGCTATTTTTTTCTTTCCTTTTGCACTGGCTGAGACTTCTTGTATGATGTTGAGGAGTAATGGTGACAGTAGATATCATTGTTTTTTTCCATAGGAATAAAGCAGTAAGTGATTTTAGAAAAAGGCATTCAGAGTTTCACTTTTATACATTTTGTTAGCTACATCTAGAAGAGCAATACTATTTTTTCTGCTCATTATAAGACCAAGAATGTATCTTTCTATTCCTAGTTTTCCAGTATGTGATCATAAAAGGATGTAGGATCTTGTCAAATTAGTTCACATGGTCTTCTCAATATAGTGAATTATCTTGGTTCATTTTACAACATGGAATCACCTTTACATGATAGGATCAAATCCACTGAGCCAAATGCCATTCATTCTTCGAGAAATAAATCATGTTTAATTCTACCCAGTAATCTAGAATGCTGTAAGTATAGTATCATTTCATGTTAATTTCTCAGCTTAAAATTTTACACATTAGAAAACGTATACTGTAGATAGTATAATATTGAGTCCCAAACCTCTGTGAGAGTTGGACTTTAGTAACCATTTCTAAGGATAAAAATTTTTCACCTAAACTCTAAGCCAATATAAGAGAAATTTCCTTGACTTCTCACTTTATTCATGAGTTAGATTTTACTAATCTACATTTTTATTTAGGGCTAAATCATCAAAAAATTAACATACTTTTATTGGTGCATTATACTCACATCACAATGAAGTTCATAGTGATAGTGACATACATGCACACAGCACTTGGTGGGCTTTCCTATGGCTCCCTCCCCACCCCACCCCTTCCCCAAACAGGCTATTGAGATTGGCATTGGTATTCTGACATATGTATATAATGTCCATGGACATAATTCCTTCACTGATCCTCCCTCTCCCCCACCTTCCCTTAGACTACCTCCCTGGCTCCACTGAAGTTTCTCTTTCATTATCTGAAGACCTTCTTTCAATTTCATGGAATAACTTGTGAAGTATTGGGTTTAGTTCTTTCTTAAAGGTTTTGTAGAATTCAGCTGGGAATCTGTCTGGACCTGAGATTTTCTTTGATGGAAGGCTTTTTATTGCTGTTTCTCTTTGCTTGTTATTGGTCCATTTAGGTTTTCTAAATATTCTTGGTTCAATTTAGGTGGGTTGTATGTGTCTAGTAATGTATCAATTTCTTCCATGTTTTCCAGTTTATTGGAATATAAATTTTCAAAATAGTTTCTGATGATCCTCTGGATTTCCCCACTGTGGTGATGTCTCCTTTTTCATTTCTGATTTTAATAATTTGGGTTGATTCTCTCTTTCTTTTGTTAGGTTGGCTAAGGGTTTGTCAATCTTGTTAATCTTTTCAAAGAACCAGCTTCTATTTTGTTGATTTTTTGTATTTTGTTGTCTCTATTTCATTGATTTCAGCTCAGTGCCTTCTACTAGCTTTGGGATTAGACTGCTCCTGTTTTTTCAGGTCCTTGAGGTGTATTTGATAAATTTCTGTTTTTCTTATGTGGGCACTCAATGCTATAAATTTTGCTCTTAAAGCCACCTTCAAAGTGTCCAATAGATTTTGGTATGTCATGTCTCTATTTTCATTTAATTCTAGGATTTTTTAAATTTCTTACCTTATTTCTTCTCTGACCTAGTCCTCATTTAAGAGTGTATCATTCAATCTCTATGTACTAATATTATTTATTTTGGTCTTCCTGTTGTTGATTTGTACTTTCATTCCATTATGATCTGAAAAAATGCAAGAAATTAAATTACATTTTTTGAATTTTCTGGTACTTGCTTTGTGGCCCAGGATGTGGTGTATTTTGGAGAAAGTTCCATGAAAAGCAAAGAAGGATGTGTATTCAGCTGTTGTTGGTTGGAATACTCTCTATATGTCTATTAGGTTCATTTGATTTATAGCATTTTTTATGTCTGAAGAGTTTTATCTCATCTTTTGCCTGGAAGATTAATCTAGTGCTGTGAGTGGTGTGTTGAAATCTACTAATTTATTGTATTTTGTCAATTTGAGACCTGATGTCCCAAGGAGTTTGTTTTATAAAAGTGGGTGTACCCACATTTGGGACATTAATGTTTACTATCATTACATCTTCTTGTTGGATTGTTCCTTTATTAATAAGAAGTGACCTCCTTTGTCTCTTCTGATGTTTTAGCTTAAAATTGGCTTTGTCAGATATTAGCATTGCTACCCCTGCTTATTTTCGGTCTCCATTCACATGGTATATATTTTTCCATCCTTTCACCTTTAGCCTATGTGTATCTTTGCCTGTAAGGTGAGTTTGCTGCAAGCAGCATATAATTGGATTATGTGCTTTTATCCACATTGCCAGTCTATTCCTTTTAATTAGGGAGTTTAGACCTTTGATGTTCAGTGTTATCATTGAAAGATGACTTTTGTTTCCTGTCTTTTTAAGTTCTGTGGGTCCAAGCAGCCACCAGTCCTGTGCTCTGCAAGATGGTGTCACCTCTGCTCTACTCTCACTGGGTGAAACATGTGGAAGTCTTTTCAGTCATCCGCTCTCTGTGCTGCATCCAATTCTATTGCATTTCAACTGTCATTCTTCTGTTGAGTTCTAACTGCTTTTCTTCTCTTGCCAAGAAGCAGTCTTCCCATTGGTTGAGTTCTGAGTCTTGAAATACCTGAGATATGCTGTCTCCCTCTATTCCTCCATCTTTAATCTCCCCATAATTTATTTTGTACAGAAAACAGTTCTAATTATCATAGTACTTGAAATCAAGAGCTTGACTCCTCTATGTAGTTAAAAAGTGCAAACTTTAAGATGAATTTATTCCTCTAGATTTTATCTATTTAAATAGGAGATGTTTTCATGATATTTAATAAAATATACAGAAAAAATCAATCTCACTTAGCATAATGTTCTCAAGTTCCACCCATTTTCTTACAAATGACCTAATTTTGTTTTTCTTTATGGCTGTGTGTATATACCACATACACATATACTTCATTGTGTGTATATACCACATACACACATGCCTACTAATTTTTCCTGCTTTTCTCTCTCTTGTGCTCTCTCTCTCTCTCTCTCTCTCCTCTCTCTCTTTCTCTCTCTCTCTCTCTCTCTCTCTCTCTCTCTGAAACTCACAGATATGTGAGCAAAATCCAGTTCCCACAGCAATTCCAGGATAGAATGACAGTTGGAGGTCATGGCTTAATAGCACTGAGGGAATACAAAGTCACAGCCAATGTAGGTGGGTGGCTCTTGTATTAGCCAGTTATTATGACAAAACAAAATAAGGTCCAACTAAAATATGATGAAGAGTTCAGGAGAAATAATAAGAAAATCCTGAATCCTAGAATGTTTTCCTTTTTGTCCAGAAATTCCCACTAGGACATGGTAACTCTCATGAATCTGACCTTTCTCTCTTCCTTTCTCCAATATACACTCATTTTCTATTTCATGTCATTTCCTCAGGGTTCTGCTATGTGTTAATGAGCTTTAATAAGATGGAAAAACACATGCTATTGTGTTTGGGTAGCAAATGATTTACTCAGGAAATATAATGCTTTAACCTAATTAAAATACATGTCTCCACAAAGCCCTCAAGGAGCAATGTTAATGGTGGGAATTTCAGACATTGTGTCAGTCTCATGGGGATCTATTTTTCATTGTGAGGGAATTTGGCATCCTTCAGATTTCTCTACCACTGGATGGAAGGTCAGGTTATGTTTCCACCCCATAGCCTGAGTATGCAGTTGATTTATAAGAAAACATTTTTATAAATTGGGAAGAAATTTGTCACACAATGAAATTTAAGTTTTTTCAAATTTGTTAACATACTGAAGATAGTGTGGAGGACAAGATGAGAATGAGAAAAAATAGTTAAATATAAAACTGAGAGAAAAGGTTTTATTAAAACTTCATCTAATGTCTCCATGTTATTAAAGCTGCTTACACATTGAGACAGAGTCCTTAACTTAGGAAATATCTTTAATTTCTTTTTGTATTTCAAATTATTGATAAAAATTTTAATAAGTGATGGGTTTATATGTTTCAAATTCAACCTGTAAGAGAGAGTTGAGAATTATCATATTCTGCAGATATTCTAATTAAAGAAAAACAGATTTTACCTAATACCTTAGCAGACACATTGGGAAAAATGAAGACTTTTTAAATATAGAAATATCCAGAATAACAGAAAGAAAATTAATAAAATCTCCACATTACATTTTTAACATTGACTAAGATCAGACTGAGTGGCTGGGAATTTTTTGTATTCAGAGTTAAATTATAAGTACACAGATACTCAGCTTATACCTGCAAAAGAATGCCTTGGGATAAGACATTAACATTAGAACCTGAACTGCTCACAAAGAGAAGAAATCTTTAATGGATAAATGTACTGGGACTGCCTCAGAAGAGAAACACTTCTTTCCTCCTCTCCTAGCTGAGAATTTTCACCAGTTCCTTCTCATGTAGCACATATTATATATAACAAGTCATTACATTACTTGCAGCATGAGACATTATTTGCAGCATGATGTGTTTTAGCATGTACTAAAAAACACACACATGCAAAAGCTTACATTTCTATATAAAGCAGATCAGAGAGAAGGCTTAAAAATCCTAAAACATTAGAGCTGGAAAACAAACCTTAGAAATAATTGTAACAATATTTACTCTCAAATAATACTATGTGACAGACATGTTTTACATATTTAAAATACTTTAAATATATTAACTTATTTGATGATGATAACAACACAATTAGATAGGTTTTATTCCTTCCATTACCTAGATAGGAGAATTAAGACATAGAACACTTAAATGACTTGCCCAAGGCCATATAGTTTAATAGTTTTTGAGTTGGTATTTGAAACTGACTCCAGAATCTATGTTCTTAACCAAAAGTCCAAGGGTCATTCTCAACTAAATAAAGGTATACTATCACAATGAGGGTGAAAATATTATATTGGCATCACATACAAAATTTATGACCATTGGAAGGAATTTGTCATCCATATTCTTAGTTTTTGGTTATTGCAATATGACTGCACTTAAGAAAAATGGACTTGACTGTCCTTGATTAGTCTAAGCAATTATATACTTTCCTTTATCTAAAAAAAACTATAAAAGTCTATTAACTCAATATAGAATAATGGGACTCATTTTTCTTATGGAAAGATAAAGGCTTGAGCCTGCCACTCTTAATCTTCAATGAATGTTTAAAACTTAAAACTATTTTCACTTAATACAAAATGATTTTATTAGAAATAATTGAAGTAATTGCTCCCAAATTGATCTATGCTTCCCACTGCTACAGATTTCTTAGTTTTTTTTCTTTTGAGCTTTTAATGTTTCAAATATAAAGTGCTTTGAGATTTTTACAAAAGATGCTTTTAAAAATACACACTGTCAAAGTGTTACCAGTTACTGTAAAACTCAGTTATATCAGGCATTGTACATATTAAAAGGTTGAAGTGATTGGCCTTAGATTTCCTTTGCTTATATGACCTACACAACAGATATAAATGGTTTTAAACTAGAGAACATGAGATTTTCACTCTTTCAGTAAAAAGACCTTGGATGCACAAGTGAATTACATTCTCTATATTCTTATTTATTTCTAACTTGAAGAAAATCTCTCTCTCTCTCTCACTCTCTTTTTCTCTCTCTCTCTACCTCGTAACATGCATGGTGCTCTGGGTTACAAAGTCTTGTTAGATTCTAAAAGAATGGTTTCATAAAATGCATTGTGAATCCATTTCTTAAACAAATGGAAGTTTGTTTCTAAATGTGATTGCTATTTCTTCAAGTATCTCTTTCATGTGCTTAGTAAATTTTAACTGTCCTCTACTTTTTGAAACACAGTAGTTTTGCAGTGTTTGAGAAAAACATTATTTTTTAATTTACAATGTATATATAAACATGTAATTTCCTTATGTTGGTGCATGTGTATGAATCACAGAAACCAGATGTGGCAGAGTCTGCTAGTTTCCCCTCAGTAACCCATTTCCTTTTTCCTTCAATATTCATAGAATTTTACCTGGGCACATGACCACTCTGAATCAAACTACATTTCCCAGTCTCCTTTGCAATTAGTTGTGGCATTGTGACTGTTTGGCTAAAGTGTTGTGAATAAATGTGATAAAATGACAATGTTAGAAGATGTACCTTGTGAAAGCTTGGGAAATACTCCTTAAGAGATGATACAATTGCATATTTGCCTCCCTTCACTCTTTTTCTATCCATCGTGTGAAACAGTTGCAGACACCTGGAGCCATGAGGTTAAGGCCATACATAGTGGAGTCACTCAGGTTAATGTGTCTCCAACACCATGGAGTGCCACACGAGTTATTGGTTGACAGATATAACTAATCTGAAAATAAAGCCATTTTTCATTGTCTAGAGCAGCCCTCAGGCCTCAACTATCTACCAGCAGGAAGTGGTTTACAAAGTCATATTGCATCCAAGACTGGATGTGTTCTGTGTACTTTCCAGTGCCAACAGATTAGAGAATAGATCAGGATTACAGTACCAAAGGCCATTACTAGGAGACATGAAGACCAAGGAGCAAGATAGTTTCAAAGAGACAGTAGCATCTGCCTGGGTGACCTAACCAAAGAAATCCTTTGATTGACAGAGAAGTTGGCCTTCTCTCTTCCTGCCCAGTGCCATTTGATAAATGCCTTATACTAGTTACTACAATTGTCTCCTCTCTTTGAATAGACATTTTTTTATTTGGTTCATTGTAATTTTGCATCATATTGGGGTATAGAGTGTCAGAAAAATACATGCATACAGCTCTTGGTGCCCTCCCCACTGGGTTACTCCCCCCTCCCTCACCCTCCCTGTGCACATCTTTGAGATTGGAATTGGTAATTTTGTATACATTAATAGCTTTAATTCAACTGTTACATTGTATGACTTCATCCCCCTCTTCCCTTCCCTAATCCCCCTTAGTCACTCCTTTGGAGTCTCTGCTCATCTTTCTGATGTTGCCCGTATTTGGGGAAATATGAACTCTATTACACTGCTGGAGGGACCCAAACTAGTACAGCCTCTATGGAGATCAGTGTGGAGGTTTCTCAGAATATTGAGAATGGAACTACCATATGACCCAGTGATAGCACTCCTGGACATCTTCCTAAAGGAAATGAAATCAGGATATTATCATACTTGCATATCCATGTTCATAGCAGCACAATTTATAAGAGCCAAATTATGGAACCAGCCTAGGTGTCTGTCAGCACACGAATGGATAACAAAACTTTGGTATATACACACAATGGAATTTTACTCAGCCATAAAGAACAAAATTGCGCAATTTGCAGGAAAATGGATGGAACTCGAAAATGTTATACTAAGTGAATACAGCCAGTCTCAAAAAACAAGTAGACATATGTTTTCCCTTATATGTGGAAGCTAGAATTTTTTATTGTGGTTATTTTCTTCTTGATCTACCATATGGGTCTTGATGGGTACCGATCAAGAGAGAAAAAACACAGTTATTTGAACAGAGGAAAATTTAATGCAAGAATTATTAACTATGATGGAGGGTTAGAATAATAACTACTAAAAAGTAAAGTGAATTCTACAGAATATAAGAATAACAGATAAGGAGCAGCCGCTACCCCTGGGGTTAAGACAAAGCATTAGAGGAACTGTCCCCACCTCAAAGGGCTGATGTACTGAACTTATTGGAGAGAACATGGTCCACTGAATGGCAGGCTAATTTCTGTGGTGCCCAGCCAGTGTAGATTGCTGGAAAATTGCCATCTGGAAGTTGCCAGAAATCCATCCTTCAATGTAGCAGGGAGAGTTGGCCATGGAGAAGGGCCTCACCAGAGTCACTGCACTGCAAAATCCATCTGCAATGTGTTTAATGGGCCTAACTGCCAACCACTGGGTGCTGTGAGGTGTGCATGACTGGAGACTTGCATTGGGAGAACCTGAGTGCTACAGGTATTGGAGGCAGTCTTCTACAACACCACCTGAGAGAGGTGCTATGCCGCAGAAGCGATGGCTGCTGGGTGGTGCTGGCCACTGTGCACTGCAGGAGTTAGTCCCTGAAGCTCCTGTGAGTACTACAAGAGCCTGGTTCTGTAGTAGACCACACATTCTGTAGGAGCTCAGAATGAGTGTGCACCAGACCCAGAAGGAAGCCCTTTTTCTCCTGCAATGTTTCTCCAGCATCCTCTACTGACAATATTTCAGTTCATCTGAGAAAAAATTAATTAAAGGGCCCATTTTCACACAGCAGGTGTTATCAATCATTTTTCCATCACCGTAACAAATGCCTAAGATAAAATTATAAAGAAGAAAGCTCTATTTTGGCTCACAGTTTTGGAGGTTTCAGAGTATGGTTGGGTGGCCCATTGCTTTTGGGCCTGTGGCAAGGCAAATACATCACTTCAGGAGCATATGGAGCAAGCTGCTAAACTCATGGAAGTCAGAAAGCAAAAGAGACCAGTGTCTCACAATCCCCTTTGAGTGCCTGCCCCCAGTGACCTAATGTCTTCCCATTAGGCCTGACCTCTTAAAGGTTCCACCACCTCCCAGGAGCATTCTAGACTGAGGACCAAACCTTTAACACATGGGCTTTTGGGGAATGTTTAAGATCCAAATCATAAAAGCAGGTAAAAGGGGTGAATTTGGAGGGGACAACTAATACACTTGTAACTTGCACATTCACCATTTTATATTGAGTATGTGGAACAAATGATCTATCTTTTAATCTTAAGTCACTGAACTATAAAAAACCACATCAAGTTAAGAGAAAACTACATATCACCAAAACAAATATAATTTGAACTGATCTTTGTACATGAGAGTAAAGTACATTTCTACATTGCTGAAGCTACTATTATTTTGTTTATTTAGTTTTTTGTTATTGTCACCACAACCAAATTTAGGCATAACATACTGTTTTTAAGTAGTACTTATAATTCTCAATTATTTTTTTTTTTTTTTGCGGTACCGGGGATTGAACGCAGGGGCGTTCTACCTCCGCACTATGCTCCCGGCCCTATTTTTTATAGTTTATTTTGAAACCGGGTCTCACCATGTTGCGGAGGGCCTCACTAAGTAGAGAGAGCGAGAGACAGCGAGAGTGAGAGAGAGAGAGAGAGAGAGAGAGAGAGAGCTGAGGCTGGCCGCGAACCCGGATCCTCCGGTCTCCGCCTCCCAAAGTACTGGGATTACAAGCGTGCGCCACCACGCCCGGCTTAATTCTCAATTATCTACAGATAAACTACCCTGTTAAAATTCTGATTCCCCCTTCTTTTACATAATGCCTTTTTGGCCAGTTAGTTCATAAAAATGTTTATGTCAAGAAGTACTAAATGAAGTGAAAGGTAAATCACAATATACATATTATAAAGATAGATAAAGACTTTGAAGATTTTGTGGTACAATGGATTATCGGGGCTAGCCATATTCTATGTGTTAGCATGCATACCAGAAAGTTGGCTATAAAGTGCATTTCTTTTTTGCATGAAGATTCAAATATTTCATAAGTAACATACATTTTTATCAAATTCATGTGATTGTGTGATTGAGTTCTGACTCATTTTCCTATGTCACTGATGGAAACGTTAATGGAAAAGATGTGAGATTTAATCAGCTTTCTTGACTCCCCTTTGCTATCTCCATTGCCACTTCAGAAAGGCACAATCCATACAGCCAAAAGAGAGAGACAGGTAAGAATTCCTTTAGAATGCTTCCCAAGCAAACACAAATAAACACAAAATTAGAAGTCATTGTAGATGAAGTCAAGGTTTGACGGAGATTATTAAAAATTGTTAACAAGGTAGTTATTAAAGTATAGTAGAGCTTATATTTTAGGAATGTCTCTGCAAAGTGTCAAAATTCGGTTCATACTAGGAAAAAAGAAAGAAATGGAGAAATACTACAACCCATTTATTTCAAGAACTCCAAAGATTAAATATAGGCAAAAATATCTATATAAATATGAATATTTTTAAATTACGCTGAGAAAGGAAGATTGCAGGCATAAAGCCAGCCTCAGCAACTTAGAACCTCAGCAACTTAGTAAGATCCTTTTTCAAAATAAATTGTTAAAAAGAGTTGGGGGTATACTCAAGAAGTAGAATGCCCCTGAATTCAATCCCACTACCAAAATAAAAAAAAAAAAGAAAGAAATACTTACCTATTGGGATGGTTTGAATTTGGAATGCCTCCCAAGGGCTCATTTGGTAGTTAAGGCAGCCATGTTGGAGGCCAGACTTGGTTGCTGGGAAGGGGTTCCTGGGGGGGGGAGTGAGGCTGGAACTGGGTTTCTGGGGCAGGTTGCTGAAGTTTCTGGCTCTTCTCTCTCCCCTGCTACCATGAGCTGATAACAAGCTCTTTCCTCCTCCCTCTGCTTCCTGATGCCATGCCCTGAGCTCTGCAGATGTGACCCAGCCTAACATGAACTGAAAACTCCAAAACTGTGAGCAAATAAATCTTCTTTCCTCTAAATTGTGTTCATTAGGTCTTTTGGGTCACAGCAGTGATAATGCTGACTGAAACATATATTAATGTAAAATTATACAAAGGAGAGTAATATGCAATTACGAAAATCAGGAAAACCATATTCTTTAAATGGGGTCTAAATTTTTATTACAATCTCTTTTATAGACTGAATATTACCCCTTTAGGTTGAGGCCTTTACTTTTAATGTGACTGTGTTTGGGACAGAGCCTTTAAAGAGATGATTAAGGTAAAAAGAGATCAAAAGGATGGGGCCTGAACCCAATAGGACTGATGTCCTCATATGGAGGAAGAGATACCAGGAGTGGGCACACAGGGAGGACACAATAGGAAGGCACCTGCCTACCAAACAGAGAGAGACTTCCACAGAAACCAAGCCTGCTGACATCTTTGTCTTGGATTTCCAGCCTCTAGAAGGGTTAGGAAATAAAGTTCTGTTGTTTAAGTCACCCACTCTGTGGTTTGTCAGCCCTACCTGCCTAATAAAACCTCACAATATGAACAACAAAACAACAAAATGAACATGAATAATGAGCATCTACTATGTGGATTGTCTCTAATTCTAGATTTTAATTGACTGAATCCTGCCTTCAGGGGATCCTCAAAATATTTAAACTATGTCCAGTGTTTGATGTCTTTCAGTTTTTCCCCAAATTTCCTATTGCATTAGTGATGACCAAGAACTATATATTATTTTTTTGTGACAGGACTCAGACCCTTGATTTATCAGCAATCATTACAAATATCTAGGGAAAGTAATAAGACCCAACACTGATGCCACAAATGCCAACATAAACCACACCTTTGTAACAAGAATTAGTGTCCACAAAGAGGACAAAATCATCAACTATCATCCCAAAGTATGGCTAAGATGAAACTATTGTCTTATAGATGTGTTCTGTAATGAATAATTTCTGTTTTCCTTGTATGTCTTTTATGGTCCAGGAGATTTAAAGGAAAAAATCATTTAAAATAATAGTAGGGTACTTAAATACAAGTATTGAATATGATGTTTCTCTTGTGTGCTTTGTTACTTAAGGATTAATGCTGCTCTTTAGTACTTAAATGTGACCTTAAAGAATGATATGCATATATTACATATAATAGAAAACTCCTCTTATATTCTGGCTATTATTTGTGGTTTTTAACTTTGTCTCCAAAAGTATGTGTTCTTTCCTCAGTCTTTTCTCAGATCTGATCTTCTCAGTAATGATTGATATGTACTCTATGGGTTTTCAGCTGTTATTGATTCCAGTGAGGAAGGCAAGATTACATTATTGAAATTGTGCTTTATATTTAGTGGTTCTTGTACTTCTGAGCCAATATAGGCAATGCTTTAGATAAGTTCAGATGTTAAAACTACCTGACAAATTAAAATCCTGGGAATATAAAATCATCAAAGCAATTCCTTTCACAGGACTGTCCCATTGTCTTTAAAAATACCAATTTTATGTTTATTATACATATTAACACAAAATTTACATACATGATCATGATAGAATGTGATGGTTAGTCAGGATTGTCAACTTGACTGGATCATGAAACACCTAAGATTAGGTGACTTTGGGTGTACTGATGAGATGGTTGGTTCATGTAATGGCATATTGAAAGGGAAGTCCTGCCCTCAATGTAGGCAGCACGGTTCTGATAGGCACAGAACCTGGATCAAAGAAGGAGAACGCCCCATGAAGGCATGTATGGTTCTTCCTGAAAAAAGTGCATCTGCTCTCATCTGAGATATTGGCCTTCAGCTCTTCAAACTGGACCTTCACCACTGTTTCTCCGGGGAGTTTCCTGACATTTCTGTCTTGGACTGGAACTGAATTAGTGGTCACTCCAATCCTGAGACTCCAGCTCTTGGACTGCTGGACCAGCTGCTGTCTCCTCAGCTCTCCCCATGAAGTCAGCAACTTGGTACTACACTGCTTTGGACTGTAAGCTGATTTGATAAATCCCCTTTTACCATATATGTGTTCTGTGAGTTCTGTTACTCTAGTGAACCCTGACCAATACATAGATTTATACTTAGTTTGAGACCATAAAAATTAATAGTAAAAATAAAAATGAAAACTAATAGAATTTGAATATGAGATTTTTAATTATTAAGAGCAAATAAGTAACACCATATATGTTTAGCCAGTTAGAATCCAGAATGAGAGAGAACTAGTATTAAAAATCCCAAAAGTTATATTTACTTCATAGTAGTAACTATTTTTAGGGCTATTTTTTTCTTGAGTCTTCAAGTGAGGCATAGAAAGTAAAAGAAGCCACAGTTCCTCAAAATATGCATCTTATGGAAATGTCAAAGAAGCTATAATTTTAGTCTAAATGAGGCATACATGCCTTATTAAATGTACTCTTTCAAATGTATAGTGGTTTTATTTGTGTTTCAATGCACTCCTTTTGACTTTCCTTCAAAAAGTTCTAATCTTCCACAGAGAATAAAAGTGAGTAATAGGAAATCAAAAGAACAACAAATATAAAATTAAAATTTTCCATACCTCCAACTTTAAAGGACTCTATAACTTATAAGGATTATTTAAAAGTCATAAATTACTTGTGGAATAGCAATTTGTGGGAGAGTTTTGTTTGAACATGTCACAAGTAGAAGACAAGAACTGTGCCTTAAGAATTGTAAAGAGCAAGGTTTTTAAAATTAATTTTATTGGTACATATTAATCATACATAATAATGGAATTCATTGTGACATATTTGTATATGCACATACCTTAGTGTGGTCAGTTTAATTCACTACTTGTTTTAGTAAGTAGTAAGCTCAATGTATGGAAGCAATAAATATGCCTACCAAAAAGTTTATTAGGCTGTACTAATAGAATCAGCAAAATGGCAGTTCCCTTCCCTTTGTTCTCAACAAAACACTCCTGAACAAATGTAATCAGGTACAAATGCCACACTTAAAACAATATTTACCAATAAGCATGATCAGAGAGGAGCAAAAAGATGGGGGCAAAATTCAAAACAATATTTCACTGAAAGACCTGCAGATACTAGTAAGAAATGGAGAAGAAAATACTCCACAGGTAAGGCGGAGATGTGAGACTGGCAATGTACAAACACTTAGAGAATAGGAAAAACAACTCTGGCTTTATGGCTGCCAATCTATTCAGAGAGAGATTTTGTTCAGTAATAATAATAACTCTCCAAAGAAAGAACAGACCCACTGTCAAAAGGTATTCCCATTCACTAAAGTATTACTTCAGAAAACACAAATATTTAGAAGAAAAGTTGTAGATTTAGTCATTTAAGTATAATTGAGCTATGTAATGTTTAATGTTCCTTCCATCCCTAAGAGGCTTTGGTTCCAGGATGTTCAAATATATGATTAGTTAGAAGAAAGTAAAAACTACTGGCTTTTATAGTAAGGAGTGTGAGTACCCACAAAAAAGCCTCTATTAAACATCTAACTTCAAAAATCTCAACATCAAAAAAAAAATCTGTAGGAATTTTTTTTTCCAAATCAAAAGATGTCTAACAGGTCCAAAATGGAAAGTGGGAAATTTACCTGACTAAAAATATCATTCTTTTCTGATCTGAGATTTACTTATGAAGGAACTCAAAGGCTTAAATTTGAAATAAGGAAAAGCAAACAAAAATTTAAAGTGAACACAAGATGAAATTTCCAAGAAGTATAAAGATTTTTCTTATTAAGTTACATTTTATGTAAGAGGAGAAAAAAGAAATGTGTGTCTTTATTACAAGGGAAATCCGGATGTTTGTAGAAGAATGATGTGTTCAGTCTTTTAAAATATCCTACACATTCCAGGAGTTAATAAATGGCTTCGGTTCTCATGGTTTCCCTACTCAAAACTCCTTGTCTCTGTATATTTCGAAACCAACATCTTTCAGTATCTAGCTACTGTTTGCTCTTGTCTCCTGGACTCAATTTCTGACCTGCAGATTCTCAGAATACATAGTTTCTTGGATTTCCACTTCCTATTCCCTTATTGGGGCCCATTTTAGATTTCAAAGAGATGGGAATTGTGACTTTTCTTATCTATATATTCCAGAAGGAGGATATAATTGTTGGGTGTAATTTTTAAATATTCAAGAGGGATATAATTCAATAAAAATTATTTGCAATATTACTCCACAGAGATGTCCATGTTACAGTGCAGAAAATCAATTTTGAATAATTTTGATTACTTTTGAAAACTTAGAAACTATCTAAAAATGGTTCAAATTTACTGGACTGTAAGGGCTATCCCATACTGTTCATAAAGTGCATACAAAAATCCTGTCCCCTTGACTAGGAGTACCAGACATGCCTTAAAAAACTTTCTGAATACTATGTTGCTCATGCTAAGAATTCATTCTTTTTCATGTTTTATAATCATCCCAACACCATTTCATGAAAGCACTCAAATATGCCACTGTGTCCATGAATGGACTCAATTTATGATTTGTTGGACCATCACATGTGAATAGAAATCAGAACAGCATTCATACTATTATGTGGGCCTTAGTAACTAACCTTCAGTGATATGAATCAGAAACATGGCCTTTCTGAGACTCACCATGTATTATATTAGCTAAGACCCAGGAGAAGTCACTTCTACAGCATTCCTCATAAAGGGTGATCCTAGCTACACCTCAGTGAGTCTCTCTTGTTGCCATGGGTAAACCAATTCATACCTACTCCAGGGAGTATTTTGATAGGAACTCAAGCTCACATTCATGGTTGCAGTTTTACTCACACTTTAAAGTGTGACAGAGATGATAGCCACTTTTATATATGAAGCAGCTGATGAGAAATGGCTATCAATAACATTTCTCGGTTGCAATCATCTCCTTTATTCTTTTCAGTGCATAACCCTGGAGTTTCAAACATTTGGCCAAATACCCTTGTGTATTAGAAAACAACAACAAAACTTTCTTGAGGAAAAAAATTATCCTGAACATATCTGTGGTAACCTATTAATGAGGTATAAAATGTTGAGAATGCTTCTTCAGCAATAAAAACCACTAGCAAATTAGATGTCAGAATATGATAACATAAATTGACTAAGACTACTAAAATCATGGCTGGAACAAATGGAATTTAAGAGGGTATAGTCAAAGAAAACATTAAGGAATGTGCATAAGTTTTTATTTTATTCTGATATTCATTAAAATGTCCTGAAAGGAATGTTCTTGGAATGTATTGGTCTAACACCCTAAAGAAATAATTAATTTAATTGCTTCTATATATTATGCTGTTAGTTTTAGGCAAAGTTTAAGGTTTTACTAATTGAAGTGTTTTATTTATCTTCTGCAGATAAAATGTAAAATTACCAAGTACAGTGCCTGATGCATAGTAATACTAGATAACAGAAAATTAAATTGGAAGGGACCGGGCATGGTGACACACGCTTGTAAACCCAGTACTTTGGGAGGCGGAGACCGGAGGATCCGGGTTCACGGCCAGCCTCAGCTCTCTTGCTTTCTCTCTCCCTATCTCTCTCTCTGTCTCTGTCTCTCTCTCTCCTTAGTGAGGCCTCCACAACTTCGTGAGACCCGGTTTCAAAATAAAGTATAAAAAAAGAATAGGGCTGGGGGCATAGCGCAGAGGTAGAATACCCCTGCATTCAATCCCCAGTACTGCAAATAAATAAATAAATAAATAAATAAATAAATAAATAAATAAATAAATTGGAAGGGATTGTTCTTGTCTCATATTGTAGGTTTATAGTCAACCCCAAGTGAGCTAAGTCCTCCAAATTTCTTTCAGAGTAACACCCACATCTCAAACATGTACAGTTAATCCTTTATGTTTAAATTCATAACTCTTCTGTTTCTATTTTAAATTTTATTCCATTGGTTCTGGTGAAGTATTCCAGCCTCCTGGAATAATTTAAAATCTTAATCCTGAAATGCTGAATTGACTACACTTCCCAGTGTCCTGAAAATGTAATAAACATTCCTCTCATCCTCTCACCCAAGCACTGCTGACAACAGTGACTTGCATGGGGCCAAGAACAGCATACTCTGGAACTCAGTGAATACCTTTTCAAGGGCAAAGATTTGTTCTAGAGGGTGAATGACAGCATAGTGAATAAATTCATTCTCAGAGCAAATGTGGCCATTCAGCATAATTTCTTAATCATGGTAAAGATGAAGAAGTAAATTATTTCAGACCAAAGTAAAGGTGAATAGAATGAAGATACTGTATAATCTCCTCTTATGTCCATGAGACATTTGGCTTTTTTATTTTAATCACATCCAATTCTTTGAACATCTCACCAACATCATTTAAAGTCATAATTAGCACTAAGTAGTGAGAGAGGATCACCAACTCGGAGGTTATGGAATGAAGCCAAAGTATTGACATTGGATTTTACTAATGTTATTTGCTTCAACAAACTCCACAATGGACATTCGGGCAGGAGCTGTGTGATGAGATGAGTGCAGCTGAAGTACAATAGAATCATTTAAAGCACACAGCAGCTTGGAATACAGCACATACATGCGAGATGGTACATTTTAAGCAAAACAATGAAAGTACAAGGGAAGAAATAGAATGGCAGCCTGCAAAGATGTTTGTAGCTAATGAGTCTGGGTTTGCAGCTCCAATGTGTTAGGGAAGAGAAAACAACCTCATTAGTCTTGGTCACAGATAGCAACTATCTTTGCTCGTGCATTCAAAGTAGAGGAAGAGCCAGGCATGGTGGTGCATGCTTGTAATCCCAGTACTTTGGGAGGTGGAGACCGGAGGATCCGGGTTCGTGGCCAGCCTCAGCGCTCTCTCTCTCTCTCTCTCTCTCTCTCTCTCTCTCTCCTTAGTGAGGCCCTCTACAACTTTGTGAGACCCGGTTTCAAAATAAAGTATAAAAAATAGGGCAGGGGGCGTAGCGCGGAGGTAGAACGCCCCTGCGTTCAATCCCCGGTACCGCAAAAAAAAAAAAAAAGCTTTAAAAAAAGTAGAGGAAGAGGTGTTGAAGATAAAGATTAGCATTTTGATTGTAATATTTGAAATATAAAATTTTGACCTTTGCTAAAAAAGCAAAGAATAAATGGAACAGCATTGTTTCTGTATCTGCATTTGAGTACCACATCCCTAACTTGTATTAATATGGAAAAAAACTGTTCTTATTGCATGTGTAATTATAGAAGCCAGTGAAAAATAATCTATCAGAAAATAATCACTATAAATTAACATGGGTAAGTCAATCCACAAAGAGTTTCACAATTAACTATTGCAGGTGTAGAAGGGGCCAGTATTAAGCCATGATGTATGCAAAGAAGGCACAAATTGGCACAGTGCTGCGAGAGGTGTGTGGATCAGCAGAAGGTGATGGATTTTGGAGTCAGAAAAGACCTAGAATGAAACCCTGCACTGCCCCTCAGTACCTGTTCCATCCTGGCCAGTCACTAACCCCTTACTCAGCTTGTTCACACATTCTGTGAGGATAATAATGTCTGATATTCCTGTGAAAAGTACTGGGAAGATATACTGTACACTAAGAACAGTAGTAGCTGTGCTCATCATTTCCCTAGACATCATTCCATTTATTTGGACAAGAAACATCATCAAAATAAGGAGGCAAGAATCATTCAGTTGGGGGTACATAAAATAGATTAATTAGATAATTTCTTTATTCCATAGGACTTTACTTTGCTCTGAAATAATTGGTCTAAAAGAATTAGGTTTGAAATAATTGGAGATTTGCCTAAAATTTGGGGTTGGACCAGAAATGTGGTAAATTGGAAACTCCCATGTAGAAAACAAAACTAAGTGGCTGGTTAAGAACCAAGGGAGGGTACAACCCCTTGGGAAAGTAGTCTAGCAGTATGCATTATACCAAAGCTGAAGACATATGCTGTGACCCAGAAATTCCACTCCTAAATATAAACCAAATTCATACACATGTTCACCAGAAGATGTATACTCTAATGTTCATAGTAGTGTTATGCACAATATGCACACTGCAAACTGAAAACAACAAAAAATATCATCAACATTTAACTAGATTAACAATGAAGATGAATAGCCTACAATTAAATGGAATAATATGGACAGCTTTTACAAATATAATGTTAAGCAAGAGAAAATGAACACAAAATAATGCATACTTAGGGTTCTATTTACATAAGGTATAAAAACAAAAGAAATCAAATCACATTGTTTGTGATTTGAACAAAGCTTACCCTTTGGAGTTGGGGCCTAGTGACTAGAATGATGCCCCAGGAGGTTTTCTTTCTTTCTTTTTTTTTTTTTTTTGCGGTACGGGGGATTGAACGGGGATTGAACACAGGGGCGTTCTACCTCCGCGCTCCACCCCGGCCCTATTTTTTATACTTTGTTTTGAAACCGGGTCTCACGAAGTTGCGGAGGGTCTCACTAAGTAGAGAGAGAGAGAGAGAGACAGGGAGGGAGGGATGGAGGGAGGAGAGAGAACGCTCTGCGCGCGCGAACACACACACACACACACACACACACACACGCGCGCGCGCACGCGCGCGCGCGCATGCGCGAGCTGAGGCTGGCCACGAACCTGGATCCTCCGGTCTCTGCCTCCCAAAGTACTGGGATTACAAGTGTGCGCCACCACGCCCGGCCCCAAGGAGGTTTTCATGGTGCCCATAATTTTCTACTGTTTAGTTGCACAGGTTTTTTAAGTTTGTGAAAATTCATCAAGATCTATATGTGTAGTCATTTCTATATGTATATGATATGCAATTTAAAATGTTAAGAAATTGCAGTGGCGTAATAGTGCTTGATTTTATCATATTTTTTAAACCTTTATCCTATGGCCTTCAGATGAACACCAGGCAGGTCAGTTCACAGAAAGCTTTAGAACAAATGAAATTTTAGTGTGTGTTAGTCCCTGAATAAATGCTAGAAAACACAGTCGTTAGAGACATTATTAAAATTTATGCAACTTAAATGTTAATGTTTTAAGCTTAACCTATGCCAGAGGAAAGATGTTCTATTTGCTATTTGTTTCCAATATGTAAATTTAAAATTTACATAACTATATACTAATATTTTGCTTATAAAAAGTTGAATTAGTGTAAGAAAAGTCTTTTATATCTCCATTGCATATTTATATACAATATTGCCATCTGCCCCCTCAATGCATTTCTGGACATAGTAAACAATATTACCACCTACCAGTGACTCCAAGTGTAGTTTTCATGTGGTGTGTGAAACTTCAGGAAGATAAGTATTGCAACATGTAATACTTTACAATTCATATATCTTGAAATATAAAATCACATTCATGTTTTAATATTACTCCTTTGAATTGTTCCTTTAAATAAAATGCTACTTTACATAATTGAGTTTTACTTCACATATATGGGATATTACTTTATATATTTTGGTTAATGGTTACTGAGATGACTTACTATTGATTTGGAAAGGATACTCTTCTGTTATCCATGGCTGCCACACTAAAAATGATGGCAGTTTGAAAAGATTTTGTGGAACTTTGGTGTACATGATCCCTTTTTGATGGTATAGAACCCTGGCTTTGTTCAAACATTTTCTTTCTACTTTTTGATGAGTAAAATATTTTTTTTGTGTCTGTGGTCGGGGATTGAACCCGAGGCATTCTACCTCCAAGCTACACCCCCAGCCCTATTTTGTTTTTATTTTGAAACAGAGTCTCACTAGGTTGATGAGACTCTCACTACTTGCTGAGGCTGTCCTTGAACCTGTAATCCTCCTGTCTCAGCCTCCCAAGTACTGGGATAACAGGCTTGTGCCACCATGCCCAGCTAGAGTAAAATGTTTTTTACTAAATCAAATATGCTTCATTTTGTGAAAATGCAACCTTACAGTGCTTACTAGAATCACCTGTGTTCATAAACTTCCTTCAGTTGGTATTTTGACATTAGTTTGTAAAAGAGTACACTTATGGCCATAACGAATATTTCCATGAGTAACGAACATGTCAAATGTACTTTTAGTTCTGTCAATTTCCTCTAAAGTCAGGACTCCAAAGAGATGGCATGTGGTCTCAAAACAGGGTGCATAAACCTAGCATCAGTTATAGGGGTCCCTGGAGCTTCTGCGTTCATTATTCTGTGGGTCCCCCACATCTTGTGGAGGAAACATCTTGGATGTGGCAAAGCACCCTCCCCAATGAAGAAACCTGAACAGTTTCCAAATGGAAGATACATCCTATTCATTCCCTTTCATTATTGTGTTTCCCCTTATCAAATATTTGTATGGGCCATTATTTTGGGTGTTCCCTGATTCATTTATCTCTATCCATTTTGTATTCTTGAATGTACACTTTACGACAGAGATGTATTCTTTGGCTCACCTCTTTCTCCTCTCTATGCAAGTCTCTGTTGGCTGGATATAAGTGATAAAGACACAGTCACTACCCTCATAAAGTTTTAAATTATGGCCAGGACCCACTTTTTGGGGGGGATGGAAGGAGGTATTTACAAAATCAGTTGCAAAAAGCTACAACAGTTGATCAAATGAATATATTTTCCTTTATAATGGGCAAGCATTTACTATTAAGAGCTAACAATTTTCTCTAAAAACAGTACTCAAATGTAAAGTTAAACTACTTTTCAAATTTTACACTTGCACATAACTTATTATTTAAAAATTAAATCGCTATGCACACTCTATAATGGTGTTTAGATTGTAAGCCTTACATCTAATAACAATCTTACAGGATAAGAAAATCAGAAGAATCAGAGAGCAGGTGAGGATTATATGAGTGGGGACAGAGGGCTCTTTGAGTGCCCCTGAAATCACCCCGTTAGGCAGCTCATGTGAGCCAGAACAGTTTATAGCTAGAAAAAAATATTAACAATATAAAATGATTTTCCTGAGTACTAGAATCTACATTTACATTAATGCAAAATATATATGTAGAAATGTTATTACTTCAACTATGAATTAAGTTATGGGTAGTGCAGAATGCTAAATTACCTTAAAGAAGAAAAGTATATTTTTTTCCTATTCTCTGCAGGAGTATTTTACATATGTAGTCAAGTTGTTGTTGCTGAGATACCTTGGCTTCCTGGTGATTTATAAAAGCAGAAAAAGGTCTGTGAGCATTATTTAGTATTGTGTGCATGCTGTCTCAAATTATTTGCACCTACTGTTTAGACTAATGTTCCTAAAATTCAAGTGTGCAAGGCCAATATTTCTCAGGCCACAATTATGTAAGGGTAATAATTATAAATAATGCACAAAATTGGATAACTTTGCTAAGCTATAAACATGTGCATCCACCAAATACATAGGGAAATAATGTGTGTAGAGTTATTAAGGCATATATTACAATGAAAAGATATATATTGACTTGGGCAGCAAAGACGTATTAGTATGATATATACTATTTGCAGTATTTTAGATTTGGGGAATTAAATATGAAATGGCTCTCCTTTTTAAAGGACATAATGCTGAAAGGATATATATATAAACACTGAAATAAGGGTAGGATAGAAAGTGCTGCCTTTAGCCAGGCGTGGTGGCGCACGCTTGTAATCCCAGTACTTTGGGAGGCGGAGGATCCAGGTTCACAGCCAGCCTCAGCTCTCTCTCTCTTTCTCTCTCTCTCTCTCTCTCTCTCTCTCTCTCTCTCTCTCCTTAGTGAGGCCCTCTGCAACTTCGTGAGACCCGGTTTCAAAATAAAGTATAAAAATAGGGCCGGGAGTGTAGCGCGGAGGTAGAACGCCCCTGGCTTCAATCACCCGTACTGGAAAAAAAAAAAAAAAGAATATGCTGCCTTTGTCCAGCCTCCTTTGTTGGCTTCCCATTCTCTGATTGCTCTTTAAAATTGGTGTTTCTTGCTTTTTTTCTTCTTCCTCTCACTATCGGTGGGTGATTTCTTTCCCTATGATTGACTTCAACTATCTTTTCTGTGCTGGTGAGTACTAGGTATTTCTTTTCAATCTAGATGGCGCTTTCAGTTCTTTCTGCAGAGTCTACTGAACACATCTACCCAGATATTCCAAGCTCATCTCAACAGCAGCACTTCCAGAACAGAATGTATTATCTTCTCTTCTTTTCCTTTTCTAATTAGCTATCTTTAAAACAAAGAAGAAGATATTATCACAATACCCTGTGGTCCTAGCCAGAAACCTAGAGGTCCTACCCAGGTTTTCTCCTGTCTTTTGCAACGATCAGTCCTTGTAACCTACAGCCTCTCTCTTTGGTACTTTTCCCAGCCTTGATGAATCAACTCCTTCCTCATTGCTTCAATTCAGGCTCTCATTCTTTCACCCATTTCTCCATTCATTTAGAAATTTTTCTGAAGGGTCTTCTCCATTTTAGGATCTCATAACCTTCTTGCAATAATCTTCCATTTTGTGCCACTAGTATCATTTTTTAAATATAGCTTTATTGATATATTGTAGTCTCACATCATAATGAAGTTCAGAGTGGTAGGGACACACATGCACACAGCACTTGGTGAACCTCCCCCCTCCTGCCCCCCAGATTCCCTCCCAATCCCTTCCCTTTCCCGTACAAGATATTGAGATTTGCATTGATAATTTCATATATGTACACAATATCAATGGAAGTGTTTCCTTCCTTAATTTTCCCTTTCCCCCATCCTTCCTTAGACCCCCTCCATCTCTCCACTGGAGTTTTTCTCCATTATCTAAGGTCCCTTTTTTATCCTGATTACTCTCTAGCTTCCACATATGAGAGAAAACATATGACCCTTCACTTTCTGTGAGTGGCTAAACTCACTTAACATAATGTTCTCCAAGTCCATCCATTTTCCTGCACATGATGTAATTTTGTTATTCTTTATTCCTGAATAGAATTCTATTGTGTTTATATCCCATAATTTTGTAATTCATTCATCTGTTGATGGACACTTAGACTGCTTTCATGATTTGGCTGTTGTGAGTTATGCTCCTATAAACATGGATATGCATGAATCACTATAATATTCTGATTTCAATTACTTTGGAAAGATACCCAGGAATGGTATAGCTGGATCATATGGTGGTTCCATTCCCAGTTTTCTGAGGAATCACCATCCCCTGATTGGGTTGTTTTGTTTTTTTGAGTGTTAAGTCTTTTAAGTTCTATTAGACGTCTAGCAGAGGAGTAACTGGCAAAGATCTCCCATTTTGTAGGCTCTTTATTTATATTATTGATGTTTTATTTGCTGCACAGAAACTTTTTAATTTAGCACCATCTCATTTATTAATTCTCATTTTAATTTCCTGGACTTTGGAAGGCTTATTGAGGAAGTTTATACCTGTGCCTATATGTTGGAGTGTTGGTCCTATGCCTTCCTCTAGTAATTTCAAAGTCTCTGGTCTAATTTCCAGGTATTTGATACATCTTGAGTTGATCTTGTGCAGGGCAAGAGTTTGGGGTTTAATTCCATTTTTGTACAAATGGATAACCAGATTCTGTAGTGTCATCTCTGTAATACAGAGAAACTGTTCTCCTTTCTAGCAAATGATTGTAAAATGGAAAGCAGGTCTTGTTTCTTACCCACTGACTTCTTCTGGCTTTTCATTGGGGAAAGACATATGGTTTTCACTAATAGGGAGCAGGTAAAAGAAGATATTAAGAAATGCTTAAAATATTGGTATTCTTTCAGCATCTAAACCTAAAGTAGAGTTGAAACAAAATCTACTCTCTACCAAAACCCAATACCAGCACAGCTTTGAATGGCCAGATAACAGCAATAATTGGTTTCCTGCTTCCCAGTAAATAAGCAAAGATGAAGATGTATTTTCCCACACTTGATATACATATTTAAGTTTCTTAGATTTCTTTTAACCAAGGGGCAATGAGCAATCTAATGATAGCATATTTTCAATATCAAGCCTACCAGGACAAAAAAAAAGCAAAGGTAACCATATGAACAAAACATTCAAACCTCCCCACCCTCATTAGACTCTCTCCACTCATGAGCCTCCCTCATGAGAATTTCCCCACCCAATCGGAATGCCTCCCTTCACTTTCATATGAGTGGAGGAAATAGCATGGTAAGAGGGAAATGATAATGCCATAGAACAATGCTGTAGTGTTACACTTCCAAACCATTTGTAAAAGCCTCTGCCTCAGATTTAGCCCTGTGACAAAATGACACATAGAATAAAATTTGTCCAATAATATATTCTAAGAGACTTCAAGTCAAATGCTGTGATTTAACTGCCCCAAGAGCTTAGGAGTGAAGGAGGTATATATTCTTTAGAATGTTGATATAAAACTTTTCTTTTCTTTTTGCGGTACCGGGAATTGAACACAGGGGCATTCTACCTCCGCGCTACACCTCCGGCCCTATTTTTTATACTTTATTTTGAAACCAGGTCTCACGAAGTTGTGGAGGGCCTCACTAAGTAGAGAGAGAGAGAGAGAAAGGGAGAGAGAGAGATAGAGACAAGAGATAGAGAGAGCTGAGGCTGGCCACAAACCCTGATTCTCCGGTCTCCGCCTCCCGAAGTACTGGGATTACAAGCGTGTGCCACCACACCAGGCTGATATAAAACTTTTCTTGAAATGAAAGTTCACTTGGAGTTGCTCCTATAAAGCAGGATTGGCAAGGGAACTGTCTTGCCCCTCTGCCTGTCCCTGTTCCACCCTCCCAACCCTGGGGGCCCTTCCAGATGCTGGCACTAGTGATCAAACACAGGGGCATTCTACCTCTGAGCTACACCTCTAGCCCTATTATAATTTTTTAAAATTTGAAACACATTCTCACTAAGTTACTGAGGCCTCACTAAGTTGCTGAGGCTGGCTGTGAACCTGTGATCCTCCTGTCTCAGCCTCCCAAATACCAGGATTACAGGTATGCACCACCACATCTTGCCTGAGACCTTAATCATAAACCCAGTAGACTATAAAATAATGTCTATACCCTTTTATGTGTTATAATAAGACATCCAGAATCCTGTTCTAATTTTCTACTTTTACTTGTTACTTTTCATCAGCCTCCTAGCTGCCAATTTGCCCTGTTTCTACTTTTCCCAAACTCCTACCCAACTTGCTCTCTGCCTCTGCCCACTGGTTAAATACCAGGCTACTTCAAGAGAATGGCTTTTGCCTGATAGGTTCCTTATGCATTTACCTCTTCATCCTATGTCTGTTCACCCATCAAAATTATGTTGCAGGGCTAAGCTAATAGCAAGTAGATCACTATCCATTGGAAGCACTCCCTGAACCTCAGTTAAAATTATCCATTTCCTAGTACTTTATCACACAGCACGTGATACACATTTCCTAGGCACTGTCTATTAAGTTGTATTGTGTAGAGATTTATTATTAGTCTCTTTTAAATAACATGGTATTACAACACAGAAAAATGCAGAGAAGAGAATAAGGCATATATATTACTTTTACCTATAATTTATTTTAATATTTTTGTATTTTATCTTTTCTTTTTTTCTACTTTTATTGGTGCACTGTGGTGATAGTGACATACATGCACTTGGTAAGTTTTCTCCTGGTTCTTTCCCACTTTCCCACTTCCCCATAAAAGATACTGAGATCAGCATTGGTATTCTCACATATGCACATAATGTCAATAGAAATATTTCTTTCATTAATTCTACCTCTCCCCCACCCCAACTTCCCCAAAGCCACCTCCCTTTCTCCACTGGAGTTTCACCTACATTATCTGAAGTCCCTCTTATATCCTAATTACTCCCTAGCTTCTGTATAAAGGGAAAACATATAATGCTTCACTTTCTGTGACTGGCTAATCTCACTTAAAATAATGTTCTCCAGGTCCATACATTTGGTTGTTCTGTATTGCTGACTAGAATTCTCTTGTGTGTATATATATCCCATAATTGTAAAGCCATTCATCTGTTGATAAATACTTAGGTTGGTTGCATAATTTGGCTATTATGAATTGTGCTGCTATAAACACAGATATGAAGATATTACTATAATATTTTAATTTCTGTCCCTCTGGAAAGATACCCAGGAGTGGTATAGTGATGTATAGTAGATTAATTCCCAGTTTTCTGAAAAACCTCCATGCTGATCTCCATATTGGCTACACTAATTTGCAATCCCACCAATAGTGTAGAATAGTTCCTATTTCAGCCGGGCATCGTGGCACATGCTTGTAATCCCAGTACTTGGGAGGCTGAGACCAGAGGATCCGGGTTTGCAGCCAGCCTCAGCTGCTTAGTAAGGCCCTCCACAACTTAGTGAGACCCGGCTTCAAAATAAAAGGATAAAAATAGGGCTGGGAGTGTATCTTGGAGGTAGAATGCCCCTGGGTTCAAAAAAAAAAAAAAAGAAAGAAAAAGAAGAGTTCCTTTTTCCTTGCCAGCAGTTATTGTTTTTTGACTTCTTGATGATTGCCCTTCTAATTGGGGTGAGATGTAATCTCAATACAGTTTTGATTTGCATCTCCCTGATTGCTAATGATGTTGAACATTTTTTCATGTATTTATGGCCATTTGTATTTCTTCTTTTGTGAAGTGTCTATTTTTAGTTCAATTTCCCATTTCTTGATTGGTTTTTTTTAGCATTAAGTCTTTTATGTAATTTGTATATTCTAGATATTAATCCTCTATCAGAAGAATAACTGGCAAAGATCTGCTCCAAATCTGAAGTCTCTCTCTTTAGATTCTTGATGGTTTCCTTTGATGATCATAGACTTTTTCATTTAATGCTATTTATTTAATCCCATTTATTAATTCTTATTTTAATTTCCTGAGCTCTGGGAGTCTTATTGAGGAAGTTTCTACCTGTGCCTATATGATGGAGTGTTGGACCTATGTCCTCCTCTAGTAATTTCAAAATCTCTGGTCTAATTTTCATGTCTTTCATTCATCTTGAGTTGACTCCTGTGCAGGGTGAGAGGTAAGGATTTAATTCCATTTTTCTACAAATGGATAACTAGTTTTCCCAACACCATTTGTTGAAAAGGCTGTCTTTTCTCCAATGTATATTTTTGGCACCTTTGCCTATTCTGTTCCATTGATCTATGTGTCTGGTTTTGTGCCAACACCATGTGGTTTTTTTATTAGTATAGCTCTGTAGTATAATTTGAAGTCAGGAATTTTGATGCCTCCTGCATGGTTCTTAATGCTGAGAATATTTTGGCTATACATGCACACAACTTTTGGTGCCCTCCCACCAGGTCCCCCTTTCACCCTCACTCTCATCCTGCAAGTCTTTGAGATTTGAATTGGTAATTTTGCATACATTCATAGCATAGTTTCTACTATTGCATTCTTTATGTGATCTTTTGTATTGTTTTTTGTTTTGTATTTCATTGATTTCTGCACTGATTTTAATTGTTTCCTGCCTTCTACTGGCTTTGGGATTAGTCCGTTCCTGTTTTTTGAGGTTCCTATAGTATGTCATTAGGTTGTTTATTTTGTGACTTTCTGTTTTTCTTATTTGGGCACTCAGTGTTATAAATTTTCCTCTTAATACCACCTTCAAAGTGTCCCATACATTTTGGTATGTTGTTTCTCTATTTTTCCTTAATTCTAAGAATTTTTTTATTAATCTCCTATTTCATCTATGATCTAGTCCTCATTCAAAGTATATCATTCAATCCCCATGTCCTTATGTAATTTCTTTTTGTCTTCCTGTTGTTGATTTCTACTTTCATTCCATTTTGATCTGAAAAAATGCAAGAAATTTTGTTACATTTTTTTAATTTTCTGGTGTTTGCTTTGTGGCCCAGAATGTTGTCTACTTTGGAGAAGGTTCCATGAGCAGCTGAGAATATGTATTCAGCTGTTGGTTGGAATATTTTGTGTATATCTATTAGGTCCATTTGATTTATAGTGTTCTTTAGGTCTGAAGAGTCTTTATTCATCTTTTGCCTGTATCTAGTGGTGTGAGAAGTGTGTTGAAGTCTGAGACCTAATGTTCCAAAGAGACATAATGTTCCAAAGTGGTGTGAATGATGTGTTGAAATTTCCCAATATTGTTATATTGAGGTCTATCTAAGACCTAATGTCCTGAAGAGTTTGTTTTATGAAAATGGGTGTGCCCACGTTTGGGGCATAAATGTTTACTATCATTACATCTTCTTGTTAGATTGTTCTTTTTGTTAGTAATAAGTGACTTGCTTTTTCCCATCTGATAACTTTTGACTTAAAGTCTGTTTTGTGGGATATCAGCATTGCTACTCCTGCTTGCTTTCAGTCTTCATTTGCATGGAATTACTTTTTCCATCCTTTCACCTTTAGGCTATGAATATCTTTGCTTGTAAAGCAAGTTTCTTTCAAGCAGCAAATAGTTGGATCATGTTCTTTAAACCATGTTGCCAGTCTATGCCTTTTATTGGGGGGTTTAGACCTTTGACATTCAATGTTATAATTGAGAGATTATTAATGTTTCCTGCCATTGTTAGTTATAGTTTCTGTTTGATATATTGCTATTTCTCCTTTACTTAGTTGCCCATCTGGTGGAATTCACCCCTTCTCAGGTTTTGGTATTTATTTCTTTTTTGTGTTTTTATTTCTTTAAGTATGTTTTCTCTATTTCCAGCTTGGTAGTCATGAATTCTTTTAGTTTTTGGTTATCTTGAAAGGTTTTTATTTCTCTATCAATTTTGAAAGGTATCTTTACTGTATATAGCAAAGCAGTCTTGTTTGGAAGTTGTTTTCTTTCAGGGTGTGGAGTACATCATACCAGTCCCTCCTGCCTTTCATGATTTGGGTTGAGAAGCCTGAAGAGATTCTTATTGTAGCCGCTCTTTTGCACTGGATGCATTTAAGATTCTTTCCTTGGTCTCTATATTAGTCATTTGATTATTATGAGGCATGGAGAAGTTTTTCTTTGATCTTGTCTAATTGGGATTCTGAATGTCTCCTTTATGTGGATATCCAACTCCCTTTCTATGTTGGGGCAATTCTTTGATATTATTTATCTGAAGAGATTTCTTTTTTTTTTTTTTTGCGGTACCGGGGATTGAACGCAGGGGCGTTCTACTTCCGCGCTACACCCCCAGCCCTATTTTTTTTATACTTTATTTTGAAACCGGGTCTCACAAAGTTGCGGAGGGCCTCACTGAGGAGAG